>PVJS01054015.1:0-13105 GCA_004027185.1 Glis glis
CCAACCTGCGATCCTCCTGTCTCAGCCTCCCAAATACTGGGATTACAAGCATGCACCACCACACCCGGCTACGTGCTGAGTTCTGAAAAAAGAAAAAGAAAAAAGTAGAACTGAGAGGTGATTTATTTATTTATTTATTTATTTTTTGTGGTACCGGGGATTGAATCCAGGGGCGTTCTACCTCCGCGCTACACCCCAGCCCTATTTTTTTATCCTTTATTTTGAAACTGGGTCTCACGAAGTTGCGGAGGGCCTCACTAAGTAGAGAGAGAGAGAGAGAGAGAGAGAGAGAGCGAGCTGAGGCTGGCCGCGAACCCGGATCCTCGGTCTCCATCTCCCAAAGTACTGGGATTACAAGCGTGCGCCACCACGCCCGGCACTTACTAAGAGGTGATTAAAAACAGTTCCCAGTGACAACATTTGAACCTCAAGTTCTAGCTGGATTAAAACCAGCTTACATCCACCCCTAGACTTTTCAGCTACTCAAGCCAATAGATTTGCCACTTTGCTGAAGTGAGGTCATGTTCGATTTCTGTCACTGTGGTCACATAGTCCCAACCACCACCACCTTCTGTCTGTGCCCTGGCGCCCTGCGCCGGGGGTCACTCCGAGGAGTTAGGTCTCGGTGTGATCCTGGCCCCCCAGGCAGGTAGACGTCCCTCAGTGAGAGCAGCTCCAATGCCTCGTGGCACTTGCCTCCTTCAAGATAAAGAGGAATGGCCACCAGAGGCCGTGGCACTGGGTGGGGGAGGGACACACTGTCGCTGTTGTAGTAACACCCCAGCAGAGTCTCCTGACCACAACTCCTATGTGGTCTGTCCATTGGACGGCAGAGTGTGGGTGTGGGGGTGGCATTACAGTGATCGTGGACACCCTCTGTCACCCAGGCTCTGCAACCCCAGGCCACCTGCCTCATAAGACTTCTGTGCCCTGTAGAAGCTGCTCGGCCGTGTCACCTGTTATCTAGTCAAGTAGCAATGACAGCCCAGCTCCTGTCAAGGCCTAGGCCCAGCCCAGGCCTGCTGGCTGGAGTTCTTGGTGTGTGTGGGTCAGGCACAGGTGGCTTCTTTGCCTTCGCAAAATTCCTTCCATGTGTCTTCTGGACCAGGTCCTTGTTCCCTGTTACAGTGGATTTGGTGGTCATGGGGACTTATCCTAGGCCATGTGTAGTAACAGGGGACGTGCACCCCAGGTTTTGTGAGGATGCCTGTATAATTTGGTAGCTCTCTGAATTCAAAGTTAGGTAGGAACATATTTACTTAGGATGATAAAAGAAACCCCCACATATGACCAAAGTCTTGGAGATCCAGATGCGCCGCCTCTAAGGCCCCTTTAGTGGGCTCACCAGCCCCGCCTGCGTTGACCTGCTTCCTGGTTGTGACCCAACTTCTCCTCCTTACCTGGATATTCTACAGCCTGGACATGCGAGAGTCCATGGCAAGTGGGGGTGGGGGGCTGAGGCTTCAGGGAAAACCCACTTCTCAAGGGCCGACTGGCAGGTTTTGGGTTTTGTTTATTTCTGTTTTCTCTCTCAGGAAGCAATTGTCAAGAAGCTAGCCAACCTAAATCTTTTCAAACCTTAGATTTTGGAGAGGTACACATGAAGTATTCAGGACCCAGTTGGAGAGAAATATGATTTTGTACTGTGTGTGTATGTGTGTGTGTGTGTGTGTGTATGTGAGAGAGAGAGAGAGAGAGAGAGAGAGAGAGAGAGCCCACATACTAGAGGGAGAGGGAGAGGGAGAGGGAGGCAGAGGCGTGGGGAGCTGAGCCCGCCTGCTTCCTGAGCGGAGGGAGCCTTGCTCAAGTGCCCTGTCAATGTGGTTTTCCTCCCAGGCCAGCACCTAGCCCAGAATAGTGCCGCTGACTCGCTGGCGGCCAGCAGCTCCTGAGGAGCAGAGGGCTCGGTGGTAAGTACATGGTTGGTTGTTATTTACGATGGGGATGATGAATCTTCAAAGACAGCTCTGTCGGGGGAAGGTCCTTCCGCTGTAGAAAGAACATCTAACCTACCCAGGGGACCCTGATGTCGCTACCACAGCATTAATGCCGTCTTTTGCAGGGCATGGACTAAGTTAATGCCACATGCATGCTTTGGGGCGGGGGGCTGACAATGGATTTGAAACTCATCTTCTGACATCTTGGGGGGAAAAGTATTTTCTCACTGTCATTTTTTGTTTTTTTATCTTGCAAAGTAAGGATGATTCATGCTGACTTTGAATTAATGGGTTGAGTTCTTTAAAAAAGAAGCCCGTCTCTCTGGGTCCTGAGAGCTGGTAGTGCGGAGATCTGTTTTCATGAGCAAGGTGGCTAGGGCCGCTGGCGGGATTCTTTTCGCCAAGTGTGGGAAGTCTGAAGTCCTGTGGGGAACACGGCCCCCGCGTGAAGGTTCTAGACCTGTCTCCCCTGGAAGGAGATCTGCATGGAGAGCGTGGAGGGGCTGATAATGTCCTCATGCTCAACATCTGGGCACTACAGTGTGATAGGGTCTGAAATTAGAGGCTCGAGAAGCCCCAGATGACAGAATTGTAAGGCCACGATGTGACCAGATAATGGCTTTTCTAGGAAGTTGTTTGTTGAGCGGTTTCTGTTTAGATCGTCTTCCCCCACACCCCCTCAGAAGGCTCGAGAGACTTCTGACAGACATGTCTTCCTAACTACTCTTTTCTAGAAATGAACTTTTTTGGTTTTTTAGTTCCTTTTCCCCCTGACTCTCATTTCTCACTGGAATAAAAGATCCATCTCGGTAAAGCAGGAAGATCGTGTGTGTGTGTGTGTGTGTGTGTGTGTGTGTGTGACTGGGGATTGAACCCAGGGCATTCTCCCTCCAAGCTACACCCCCAGCCCCATTTTTAATTTTTATTTTGAAGTAGGGTCTCGCCAGGTTGATGAGTCTCACTACTTGCTGAGGCTGTCCTTGAACCTGCGATCCTCTTGTCTCGGCCTCCCAAGTACTGGGATTCCAGGCATGCGCCACCACATCCAGCAGGAAGATCATATTTTAAGTTTACTTGGAAGCTGGGATGCCCCTCGCTACGCACACCCCGCTTTCTGCAGAATGGCAAGCTCCAGGCTTGTCGCTGCTGCTTAGGCCGTGGTCCTCGTTCACACAGCTCCTCGCTGTCCTTCACCACGCTGTCCTACGAACTCGGTCCTCTCTAGCGGCTCTTTTTTAGCGTGGCCGCGTTTCACTTCCTTCCATCGTCCCTATGCCGAGTGAGTCAACATGTAGTGATGTCTGAACAGAGAGACCCCCCCAAGTAGAGGGGAGTGCAAAGGAAACCACGCTGAACCTTCGTCTCAAACTCTGGAATTTGAAATAAATCACTGCCCCTTTTTTTTTTACTCATTTCAATTTATTTTTCAAAATTTTTCCAATATGTTATTATCATTTCAATTTTATTTTTCAAATATTATTATTATTTTTGTGTGTGTGGTCCTAGGGATTGGATCCAGAGGCATTTTACCTCTGAGCTACACTCCCCCACACCCTTTCTATTTTTTTGTTTTTGAAACTAGGTTGCTGAGGCGGGCCTTGAACCTGTGATCCTCCTGTCTCAGCCTCCCAATTCCTGAGATTATAGGCATGCGACACCATGCCCAGCTACATTAATTTTTTTTTAAATGAGCCAGGCATGGTGGCGCACGCCTGTAATCCCAGTAGTTGGGAGGCTGAGACAGGAGGATCTCAGGTTTGAGGACAGCCTCAGCAAGTAGTGAGACTCTCATCAACCTAACAAGACCCTGTTTCAAAAAAAAAATAAAATAGGGCTGGGGGTGTAGCCCGGAGGTAGAACGCCCCTGGTTTCAATCCCCAGTACCAAGAAAATAAATTATGTAAATAACATTTTGAGCACTCCCTGTGAGCTGGACACAGGAGTCAAGCTCTACACAAGCACCATTTAACTGGATTCTCACAGCAGCCGCGGGAGGTGGCTACCTGCCTGGCCTTCGGGAAGTTGAACGATGCAGAGGTCATGTGACTTGGCCAAGGTCACCCACGAGGGCGGCAGGCCAGTGGTGCAGCCAGGATGGGACTCGGGTCTCTCTAAATACAGAGTGTGCGCTCCGGTACAATGTTTCAGTAAAATTGTAACTTACAGAAAACAGTGATTTGATCCCACACTCTAAAACGAGGGTCAAAATTTCTACATTTCTTTGTACCTGTACAACTAAATATTCCAGTATTAGGGTTTTTTAATGTCATTATAAAGTTTCACATTATTATTATTATTTTTTTTTTGCGGTACCGGGGATTGAACCCAGGGGCATTCTACCTCCGGGCTACACCCCTGGCCCTATTTTTTATCCTTTATTTTGAAACCGGGCCTCACTAAGTTGCGGAGGGCCAGCTGAGGCTGGCTGCGAACTCGGATCCTCTGGTCTCCGCCTCCAAAGTACTGGGATTACAAGCGTGCGCCACCACGCCCGGCCACAATTATTTTAAATGATGTATTATGTTCTATTAAGTGATTGTCCCATAAATAATTTATTCCCTGTTCTTAAAAATTAAGTAGCTTTTCTTTTCTTTTTTTCTTTCTTCTTTCTTCTCTTTCTTTTTTTTGGGGGGGAATACTGGGTATTGAACCCAGGGGCATTCTACCTCTGAGCTACACCCCCGGCCCTATTTTTTTATCCTTTATTGAAACTGGGTCTCATGAAGTTGCGGAGGGCCTCACTAAGTAGCTGAGGCTGGCTGCGAACCTGGATCCTCTGGTCTCAGCCTCCCAAGTACTGGGATTACAAGCATGCGCCACCTCGCCCAGCTTAAATTTTTTTTTTTTTACTTTGGAAATAGGGTTTTATTTTATTTATTTATTTATTTATTTATTTATTTACTTTTTTGCGGTACTGGGGATGGAACCCAGGGGCATTTTACCTCTGAGGTACAACCCCAGCCCGATTTTTTATTCTTTATTTTGAAACAGGGTCTCACTAAGTTGCGGAGGGCCTCACTAAGTAGCTGAGGCTGGCCGCAAACCCGGACCCTTCGGTCTCTCCGCCTCCTGAGTACTGAGATTACAATCGTCCGCCACCACGCCCGGCAGAAATAGGGTTTTAGTAAGTTGCAGAGGGTCTCACTAAGTTGCTGCAGCTGGCTTTGCTTTCCTTCCTTCCTTCCCTCTTTGTTTTACTTTATTTTTTCTGTTTGTTTTTTGCTATTATAAATAATACTTCAGAAACTATATTTGGACATAGAACTTTTCCCATGTTTTGGGGGGTTATATCTGTAGATTTGCAGATGTAGGATCACTGAGTAAGGGTTTGTAAACTCTGTGTGTGTGTGTGTGTGTGTGTGTGTGTGTGTGTGTGTGTATGTGTATGTGTGTGCATGCACACACACTGGGGATTGTACCCAGGGTCTCCTACATGCTAAGCAGGAGCTCTAGCACTGAGCTACACACCCCAGCCTGAGTGTGAACTTTTTAGTGAAGCTTGGTGTGTGCCTCTGAGTTACTTTCTACCCACACTGTGTGAGAGCGTGCCGGCTTAATTTCAGTCATTCCATCAGTATAGAGGATCATGGGAGGAAAAATAAGTAAAACAGAACTTTTTGTGTGTGTTTCTGGTACTGGGGATTGAACTCAGGGGCATTCTACCTCTGAGTTACACCCCCGGCCTTTTTATTTTTTTATTTATTTATTTTTTTTTGCGGTACCGGGGATTGAACCCAGGGGCGTTCTACCTCCGCGCTACACCCCCGGCCCTATTTTTTTATACTTTATTTTGAAACTGGGTCTCACGAAGTTGCGGAGGGCCTCACTAGGTAGAGAGAGAGAGAGAGAGAGAGAGACAGGGAGAGAGAGAGAGAGAGAGAGAGCTGAGGCTGGCCGCGAACCCAGATCCTCTGGTCTCCGCCTCCCAAGTACTGGGATTACAAGCATGCTCCACCACGCCCGGCTACCCCCAGCCTTTTTATTTTTTATTTGGAAACAGGGTCTTGCTAAGTTGCCAAGGGTATCACTAAATTGCTGAGGATGGACTCAAACCTGTGATCCTCCTGTCTCAGCCGGCCAAAACAGAACTTCTTTTTGTAATTTCATATTTATGTCAATATAGTTAAGCTGAACATTTTTTCACATGCTGGTTTACAAGTTGTCCATAAATAATTTGATTACTTTTAGGATCTTAATACTTGTTTGTTTTTGGTACTGGGGATTGAACCCGGGGGTGTTCTACCTCTAAGCTACATCCCCAGCCCTTTTTATTTTTCTTTTGAAATAGGGTCTCACTAAGTTGCTGAGGCTGGCCACAAACCTGTGATCTTCCTGTCTCAGCCTCGTAAGTACTAGGATTACAGTTGTGTGCCACCATGCCCAGTTTATTATGTGCCTTTTAAAAGTAAGATTTTTTAGCCAGGTGTGGTGGCACATGCTTGTAATTCCACTCTTTGGGAGGCTGAGACAGGAGGATCACAAGTTCACAGCCAGCCTCAGCAATTTAGTGAGGCCCTCTGCAACTTAGCAAGACCCTATTTAAAACAAAAATTAAGCCAGGTGCGGTGGCTCACACTTGTAATCCCAGTACTTGGGAGGCTGAGACCGGAGGATCGCAGGTTCGCGGCCAGCCTCAGCTACTTAGTGAGGCCTCCGCAACTTAGTGAGACCCTGTTTCAAAATAAAGAATAAAAAATAGGGTTGGGGGTGTAGCTTGGAGGTAGAATGCCCCTGGGTTCAATCCCCAGTACTGCAAAAAAAATAAAATTAAGAATGGACTGGGGGGGTAGCTTAGAGGTAGAACGCCCCCAGGTTCAATCCCTAGTACCACGCACACAAGAAAAGTATCAAAATGTAAAATAAGCCTACCTTTGATATATCTTAGAAAATATTGAACATATTTTTAAGTAGGACTATACAGTGGAATAATATTTATGTCTAAATTTTTGTTATTTATATTTAGAAACCTAAACTATATTTTTACAGTTTATATGTATTCATTTTTTTGTGTTACTGGCGATGGAACCCAGGGACATTCTACCTTCTTGAAACAGGGTCTCACTAAGTAGTTGAGGCTGGCCACGAACCTGCAATCCTCCTGTCTCAGCCTCCCAAGTACTGGGATTACAAGCGTGTGCCAACATGCCTGGCTATATTCATTATTTAAAAGTACTAATTAGCCAGACATGGTGGTGCACACTTGTAATCCCAATACTTGGGAGGCTGAGACAGGAGGATGGCAGGTTAGAGGACAGCCTCAGCAATGTAGTGAGATTCTCAGCAACCTAGCGAGACCCTGTTTCAAAACAAAAAATAAAATAGGATTGGGGGTGTAGTTCAGAGGTAGAATGCCCCTGGGTTCAATTCCCAGTACCAAAAAAAAAAAAACCAGTCCCAGTTGTGTGATATCAAGCTGTTTACTGCGTCACCCCTTGAAGAGGACATAGAATTAGGGCAAGGTCACGTTCTCCCTTTGTGAAATATACTTCTGTGTTTGAATTTTTTATGAGTCTGTATCTGTATATTTGTGTAACATAAATAAATAAATAAACAGGCATTTTCCCAGGCCTGCAGGCAAGAGGATCCGGGAGCAAGATTCCAGGTGTAGAAGCTCAGGGCTGGGAAGTTAGAGGCGAGCTTTTGGGGGCCATCTTTGAAGATTCTGTAAAGGCTTCAACTTAGGTTTTAGAAAAAGAAGCAAGGAATTGCTTGAGGAAACTCAACCAAGAGGCATGGAGGAAAAGTTGCTTTATTTATGGGTGCTGACAGCTACCCAGTTCCTGCCCCTGTTTTCAGACTTTGTGTGGTGTCCCCAGCTACAAGGCTCAGAGACACCCCCCAGAGCCATTGTGTTCCTCCAGCTCCTTAGCTCTATTTTAAGAGCCATCAGCTAGGTTCAAAGTAGCCTTCATCCAGTGTCTCAGTCCACTTTCCATTGCTATAACAGAATTCTTGACACTGAGACTTTATTTTTTAAAAAAGAGAGAGGCTTATTAGCCAGGCTTCGTGGTGCATGCCTGTAATCCCAGTACTTGGGAGGCTGGGACAGGAGGATCACAGGCTTGAGACCAGCCTCAACAATTTAGTGAGACCCTTAGCAACTTAGTGTGTATTGGTCAGGGTTCACTAGACTTAACAGATTTCACAGAATGAGTATATGGAAAAAGGGATTTATCAGATCAGCTTACAATGTAGTCCCGAGTTCCAACTGCACGTGGAGAGTCAGAGGAACCAGTAGCTGGTCGAGCGGTCTAAGAGCTCTTCGGAGAAACGATGGTGAAGTTTCAGTTCAAAGGGCTGGAGGCCGACGATCTCAGATGAGAGCAGAAGACCAAGAAGCTCTTCAGAGAAACAGCGAAGTTGGAGGCCGACGATCTCAGACGAGAGTAGATGCGTTTTCTTCGGAGAGAGTTGCGCATCCCTCTACGCGGCTTTCTCCTTTTATCTAAGTCCTGCACCTATCAGAACCCTGCTGCCTACATTTAGGGCAGGACTTTCTGTTTAATCTGCTGTTATACACCCAAAGTCACATGATCCGGTCAAGTTGACAAATTAGATTAACTATCACATAGTGAGACCTCGTTTCAAAATAACACATAGAAGCGGGCATGGTGTCGCATGCCTGTAATCCTGGCACTGCCTGGCTCAGGGTACCAGGTATCTGCTGGGGAAGCCGGGTGTGGCGGTGCACGGCTGTAATCCCAGTACTTCGGAGGCTGAGACAGGGGTATCGCAGGTTTGAGGACAGCCTCAGCAAGTCATGAGACTCTCAGCAACCTATCAAGAATAAATAAATAATTCATCAAGATGTATGATTACAATGCACCAATAAATTAAAAAATTAAAATAAATAAATAAATTAATTAATTAATTAAAAATAGGGCTGGGGGTTTAGCTCAGAGGTAGAATGCCCCTGGGTTCAATTCCCAGTCCCAACAACAAAACAAAACAACAACAGAAACAAATAAAAAGGGCTGGGGTGTCACTCGGAGATAGAATGCCCCTGAGTTCCATTCCCAGTACCCCCCATCTCCCCACCAAACATACAAAGATTTTTTTTTTTTGCAGTAACAGGGATTGAACCCAGGAGCATTTTACCTCCAAGCTACATCCCTGTCCCTATTTTTTATACTTTATTTTGAAACTGGGTCTCATGAAGTTGCAGAGGGCCTCATTAAGTAGCTGAGGCTAGCTGCAAACCCAGATCCTCCAGTCTCTGCCTCCCAAGTACTGGGATTACAAGCATGCGCCACCACGCCCGGCACAAAGATTTATTTGGCTCATAGTTTCAGAGACTGAAAGTCCAAGATCTGTGGCCCCATCTATTCAGCTTCTGGTGAGGGCCTTATGGCTGCATCACAACATGGCGGATGGCATCATGGTGGGAGCACTTACAGGAGGGAGAGATCACATGGAGAGAGAAAGGAAGCCAGAGAGATTCAGGGCCAATCTTGCTCATTTTATTATTTTTTAATTATTTTATTTTATTTTTTTGTGGTACTGGGGATTGAACCCAGGGACATTCTACCGCCGAGCTACACCCCCAGCCCTATTTTATTTTTATTTTGACCCATCCTGTTTTATTTTGAAACAGGGTCTCCCTAGGTTGCTGAGAGTCTCACTACTTGCTGAGGCTGTCCTCGAACCTGCGATCCTCCTGTCTCAGCCTCCAAAGTACTGGGATTACAGGCATGCACCACCACGCCTGGCTTCCCCAGCAGATACCTAGTACCCTGAGCCAGGCAGTGCCAAGTCTAGGGAGACAAGGGTGAGCAAGAGAGAGAATGTGCCAGCCTCGGGGACTACACACTAGTGGAGGAGGGACAGCAAGCACACTAGTGAGTCACGTCACCAGTTGCGATGGAGGGGAGGAAGCCACCATGAGGGGCTGTGATGGGGAGCTATAGCGCGGGGCTCCATTGCACGGGAGGTCAAGAGGGACCAGGAAGCGAGGCCGCTCTGAGAAGTGCTTTCGGGGGACACCAGCATCCTCCTTGAAGTTCCGCCTTAGCCCAGGTTCAGTCCCTTCCCACCGCATGCTAATGCCACTGCTGAGTCTGGTCTCTCCTGTCCCCTCCCTGTCTCTGTAGCCCTCCTGCCCTGTCTTCGTTCCTTTTGCTGGGACCACTCTTGCCCAGATTTTAATAATTTAATTTCTCTTTGCACAGTTGTCCCCAGAGCTGGCTACCAATACTTATTTACCTCCCTAAAATCAAGTTACATCATTAACATGTCTTGAAAGGAAACTCTGTGGCTTACTATAAACGAGAAACAGGGCCAATGAAACAATGCCTACAAATTAAAATTAAAAATGATTCCTTTTTTTTTTGCGGTACCAGGGATTGAACCCAGGGGCGTTCTACCTCCGCGCTACACCCCCGGCCCTATTTTTTATACTTTATTTTGAAACTGGGTCTCACGAAGTTGCGAGGGCCTCACTAAGTAGAGAGAGAGAGAGAGAAACAGGGAGAGAGAGAAGAGAGAGAGAGAGAGAAGAGAGAGAGAGAGAGAGCTGAGGCTGGCTGCGAACCCGGAACCTCTGGTCTCCACCTCCCAAAGTACTGGGATTACAAGGATGCGCCACCACGCCTGGCAAAAATGATCCTTAATGAAGCCGCTGCTCTTTTTTTTTTTTTTTCGGTGATGGGGATTCAACCCAGGGGCATTCTACCTCCAAGCTACACCCTCAGTCCTATTTTTTATTCTTTATTTTGTAACAGGGCTTCACTAAGTTGTGGAGGGCCTAAGTAGCTGAGGCTGGCTGCGAACCTGAGATCTTCCTGTCTCAGCCTCCCAAGTACTGGGATTACAAGCGTGTGCCACCATACCAGGCTGTGAGGCGACACTCTTTAACATGGTCTGAGAGCCATAGACAGGCTGGGTGTGGTGGTACACACTTGTAATCCCAGTACTTTGGGAGGCTGAGACAGGAGGATGGCAGGTTTGAGGCCATCCTTAGCAACTTAGCAAAACCTTTTTCAAAATTAAAAAAAATAGACCAGGTGTGGTGGCACATGCTTGTAATCCCAGTACTTGGGAGGCTGAGGTAGGAAGATCACTGGTTCACTGCCAGCCTCAGCTACTTAGTGAGGCCCTCCACAACTTAGTGAGACCCTGTTTCAAAATAAAGAATAAAAATAGGGCTGGGGTTGTAGCTCGGAGGTACAATGTCCCAGGGTTCAATCCTCAGTACCACAAATAAATAAATAAATAAATAAATAAATAAATAAATAAATAAATAAAATTAAAAAATAGTGGTGGCACACGCCTGTAATCCCAGTATTTGGGAGGCTGAGACAGGAGAACCACAGGTTCAAGGACAGCCTCAGCAAGTAGTGACACTCTCATCAACCTAGTGAGACCCTGTTTCAAAAATAAAAATGAAATTGGGCTGGGGGTGTAGCTCGGAAGTAGAATGCCCTCTGGGTTCAATCCTAGTACCCAAAAATAAAAAAGGCATATGCAGGGTGGTACGGATCACGAAGCGATGCTATTTATGTGAGAGGAAGGTGGTGTATTAGGGTTAAATATTTAGCAAGCAGAAACGATTCCATTGTCAGTGAATTCAGGACACTGCAGGAACGAGATGAGAAGAAAGAGAGACTGTGGGGCATTTATTTTGTATGGTTACGGGGGTGGGGGCGGCGAGCTGGCAAGGCCTCACAGTTTGGGGAGTCGGGGTCCCTCCAAGCCAGGCAGTGGGGAGCCACAGCTGTTTGCTGCAGTGATGAGAGGAGACGGGTAGGTGGCCCTGGGGCAGAGCCACAGGTGGCTTCCCCAGCCTCCCTCCCTCCCGTGGGGAAAGTCAGCAGAAGACTTGGGGAGGGTTGCCATAGATAAAGGAGGAGGTCCCTGGGGTGGTCTTGAGTTGTAAGATCAGTCTCGACTGAGCCCAGCGGATGGAGGCCCTCTGGGGTGCCCACTGCCTACTGGGACAGTGGTCGGTCCCTCCTCCTCCTCCTCCTCCTCCTCCTCCTCCTCCTCCGCCGCCGCCGCCGCCGCCACCTCCTCCTCCTCCTCCTCCTCCTCCTCCTCCTCCTGTAGTAGGGATTGAACTCAGGGGCATTCTACCTCCAAGCTACAACCCCAGCCCTATTTTTCTTTTTTATTTTGAAACAGGGTCTCACTAAGTTGCTGAGGCTTGTCTCAAACCTGCAATCCTCCTGTCTCAGCCTTCTAAGTACTGGGATTACAAATATGCACCACCACATCCAGCCTCCACAGCCCCCCCTTTTCTTTTTTAGTACTGGGGTTGAACCCCGGGGCATTCTACCGCCAAGCTACACCCCCAGCCTTATTTATTTATTTATTTATTTATTTATTTTGCGGTACTGGGGATTGAACCCAGGGGCATTCTACCTCTGGGCTATACCTGCAGTCCTATTTTTTATTCTTTATTTTGAAACCGGGTCTCACTAAGTTGTGGAGGGCCTGCCTCACTAAGTAGCTGAGGCTGGTTGTGAACCTGTATCCTCCCATCTCAGCCTCCCAAGCACTGGGATTACAAGCGTGAGCCACCATGGCCAGCTCTTATTTTTTATTCTTTATTTTGAAACAGGGCCTCACTAAGTAGCTGAGGCTGGCTGTGAACCTGGGATCCTCCTTTCTCAGCCTCCCGAGTACTGGGATTACAAGCGTGCGCCACCATGCCCGGCCCCAGCCCTTTTTTAAAAAAAACTTTTTGATTTGCATCTCCCTGATTGCTAATGATGTTGAACATTTTTTCATGTATCTATTGGCCATTTGTATCTCTTCTTTCGTGAAATGTCTATTCATTTCAGTTGCCCACTTCTTGATTGGGTTGTTTGTTTTCTTAGTGTAAAGTCTTTTAAGTTCTTTGTATATCCTAGATATTAGACCTCTGTCAGAGGGGTAGCTTGCAAAGATCTTTTCCCATTCCGTAGGCTTTCTCTTTAAGCTCTTGATGGTTTCCTTTGATGAGCAGAAGCTTTGTAGTTTAATGCTATCTCACTTATTAATTCTTGTTTTAATTTCCTGTGCTTTGGAGGTCATGTTGAGGAAGTTTCTACCTGTGCCTATATGATGGAGTGTTGGACCTATGGCTTCTTCTAATAATTTCACAGTCTCTGGTCTAACTTCCAGGTCTTTGATCCATCTTGAGTTGACTCTTGTGCAGGGTGAGAGGTAAGGGTTCAGCTCCATTTTTC
>PVJS01054016.1:0-13103 GCA_004027185.1 Glis glis
AATCCCCGGTACCGCAAAAAAAAAAAAAAAAAAGCTTGGTATAACATGGCATTCCACACAAACCCATCTCCTGTGTATTGTCATCACTCTGATGTTAGGAACTCAATATTCTTATTTCTGTGTTCCTTTCTTGGGAGTTTGTTTCATGTGGGTTGTTTCCTCAGGTTTGTGATGCCTTCAAGAGTGCTAGGAAAATCCAGTGTCAGAATTTACAAGCTGAGCCAGGCATGGTGGTGCACGCTTGTAATCCCAGTACTTGGGAGACTGAGACAGGTAGATCACAGGTTTGTAGTCAGCCTCAGCTACTTAGGCCCTCTGCAACATAGTGACACCCTGTTTCAAAATAAAATAAAAAAATAAGGCTGGGGATGTAGCTTGGATGTAGAATGCCCCTGGGTTCCATCCCCAGTACCACACACACACACAAATTTTACAAGCTGGCATATTTACCTAGAATTACCTCATTTCCCCATTGCCACCTTTGTTAAAGAGATGCTAAGACAAGAAACTTTCCCTTCAGTTGCTCACAACTGAGAAAGTAAAAGATATAATAGGGCTTAATAAGAATTTCTTGAATGAGTGAAAGAAATTGTGTTTCCAGGCTTGTGGCATCAGTATACTCAAGGGTCAGCGTCTCCAGAGCCACCCCAAATCCTACCCAAAGCTCATGCTTGCAGCCAGTCAGGCTGTGTCACAGGTGGAGTGAGAATACAAGTAGGCAGAAGAAACTGCTTCCAAGGAACTTTGATCTTCTCTCTAAGCTCTTTGAGACTAGGAAAATAACTTTTTAAACAGTGTTGCCATTGAAATACCACTTAGTTTTTTATATTAACTCATTTAATACACAACTATATAATATTGTACTATTTCCCTTTTGTCAGCTTTCTGCTACTACAATGAGATCATCAACTTAGAAAAGGTTTATTCTGGCTCATGGTTCTGGAGGTTTCAGTCTGATCAGTTGGCCCTGTTGCTTTGAGCCTTTGGTGAAGCAGAGCATCATGGTGGAGTGCAAGGTGGACTAATACTGCTCACTTCCTTGCCAGGAAGTAAAGGAGAATGAGGGTATGCCCCATGATCTGAAGACCCCCTCTTAAAGATTCCACCACCACTGAGTAGTGTGCTAGGGACCAAAGCTTTACCAAGTGGACCTTTGGGGACACAAAGATTCACACAATAGCACTTGCATTAAAACTGAGCCCAGATGTGACAGACTGCCACTTAGTATTTTGTCTTCCCACCATCTTTCAGGTGCTTCCCAGTGAGACAAGAGTGAAGTGTCCCAGCAAATATGAATTGATTTAAGACCAAGAGTAACAAACGGTCATTCTCAGTCATGAGCCTCTGTTTCCCAACCCAGAAGCTGGGCCCCTACAATTCACTGGCAATACAGTGAACTGATTTATTTTTGAGTAAAATGAAGTCAGGCTTCTCTTAAAAGTGGGCTTAACCCATTATGCCCATCCTCTACACACACTTAGGTGGTCTCTGATTATTTTCTACTGTAGAATTGCTATAATGAACATTCATAAGTATATCTGTAAAAGAGTATTAGTATTGAAATTGTTGGCTTTGATGGCATTTGCAGTGTATTTTTTTTGATAGGAGCCTTTTAATTGATCCTCAGATGGGTTGAGATAATGCTGTATGGAAGGGGTCTTTCTCCAGTTTTGCCAACAGAGTGTATCTCTTTACAATGAATGCTTTGGCAATTCCATTTTTACCTAACCATTACATGTTCTATTTAGCACAAATAAAGCTGATTTCTCTGCATATCCAGCATCTCTAATGCTATCAGGGCATGTTGTGACACTCAGTGCATATCTGTCTTTACCCCCCAAACCACAGTGTTTCATTACTTAATTTACTACAGATCTTGACCTAGAAACAAGTCCTCCAGTGTTGCTCCTTTTCGTCACATTGATGTGGCTACTGCCATTTCCTTAGAATCACCTTGTCAGTTTACGCAGAAAATCTCTGTGCCTTTGGTTGGGATTGTGTTTAATCTACAGATCAGACTGGGGAGAACTGACATCTATAATATGTTGAATCTTTCAGTTAATGAACTTGGGCCTCCATTTATTTAGCTTTCTTTGATTTCATAGTTTTCAATGTGGAAGACATGAACTTGTATATGTGTTACTGGGGATTGAACCCAGGGGTATTCTACCTCTGAGCTACACCCCAGCTCTTTTTATTTTGAAACAGTCTCCCTAAACTGCTGAGGCTGACCTGTCTCAGCCTCCCAAGTACTGGGATTACAGGCGTGCACCACCTGGCTCTGACTTGAACATTTTTAAAAGGTGGAATTCCCAGAATGTGTGAATGTTATTGTATTTATTTATTTATTTATTTATTTTTAATTTAATTTTTTCGATACTGGGGATTGAACCCAGGGACATTCTACCTCCGAGCTACACCCCCAGCCCTATTTTTTATTCTTTATTTTGAAACAGGGTCTCACTAAGTTGCGGAGGGCCTCACTAAGTAGCTGAGGCTAGTCGCAAACCTGCGATCCTCCTGTCTCAGCCTCCCAATACAAGTGCGCGCCACCATGCCCAGCTATGAATGTTATTTTAAATAGTATTTTGTAAGTATGATAGAGTTAAGGATCTTGAGATGGGGAAATTATCCTGGATTATCTGTGTAAAGCCTAAATTTAATCACAAGTATTCCTAATAAGAGGGACAGAACAGAAGTCTATGTGATAGAACAGAAGATGCTACGCCACTGCCTTTCAGGATGGAAAAGGCTCTTGAGCTAAGGAATATAAGAAGTGTAGTTCTAGAAACTGGAAAAGCAAGGAAAAGGGTTTTCCCTTAGAGCCTCTGGAGGGAGAGTGGGCCTGCCAGCATCTTGCTTTTGGCTCAGTGAAATGGATTTCAAACTCCTGACCTCCAGAACTGTAAGAGAATAAATGTTTTAGGTCATCACATTTGTAGTAATTGGTTATAGCAGCCATAGGAAACTAATACAAAAATAGATGATGTTGGTTACTATTTCAGCAAATTGTAGACTGAATTCCACTGTTGTTATTAATAGGTCAGTTATAAAACCATAACAATGGGGGGATTTCAATCTAAGAGGTTGTTTGAAGAGTCTAAATACATTAATTGATAAATTTTAGTTCTGAGACTTCTAAGAAGAAAATATGTGAACATGAATGGTAAGATAATGAAATGTCTTGCTATCTGATAATGAAAATTGAAGGGAACGCAAAAATTATATGATAATCACATGGTTGCAGAAGTGCATTTTGTTAAATGTAATAAGGTGAGGTAAAAAATAAAAGACATAGCAGGGTGTGGTGACACACACCTGTAATCCCAGTACTTGGGAGGCTGAGACAGAGGATGGCAAATCTGAGACCAATCTCAGCAATATGGCAAGATCCTCAGCAACTTAGACCCTGTTTCAAACCCAAAATAAAAAGGGCTGGGGTGTGGCTTGGGGGTGTCCCTGGGTTCAATCTTAAGTACCACCAAAATAAATAAATAAATAAATGACATAAGTATGGGAAAGAAAGAAATAACTTTTTAAGGGGTTTCAAGGAAATCAGTAGAAGAAGGAATTTATGGTATAATTTCTTATATAGGGAAAATTAACAGCCTTATTAAAAAAAATGCCTTGCCTTTCTAGATGTATATTTACTATGGCTGTACTGGAAGGGCCAGGATAGAACTCTAAAATGAGGCCATCTTCCCAATTACTGTAGAATGAAGACACAGGTAACAGAGTAGGGGCTACGGTTTTCAAATAATCAAGTGTGAAAGTACCTTTCTCAGCCAACATTCTCACTGCTATAATGCAAAACGACTGACCACACAATTTAGAGGAAAGATTTATTTGCTCACAGTTTTTTGGAGATTTTGGGTTCAGTCCATGTGAGGTCAGGGTCAGGGTCTGAAGCTCAGGGCATGGCAGAGAGAAGCAGAGCTAGCAAAGCCCCACTTTCACATGGTAGAGGCTGGAAGCAGAGTGAGCAAGGGGAGGAAGAAGGATTTATACTCCTCAAGGCCACACCCCCAGGGACCCCCTCGTGGCAACCAAGCCCCACTTTCAACGTTGCTACTTTGTTTCCATGAGGGCTAGGGGGACAGTCTAAATCCAGTTACAGTGCTCCAAAATACAATTTTACCAATGTAAAGGAATAGGAAGTAAACTCTCTGCTTGGCATTCCTGACCACCCAGTTTCTACTCAGCTTCTCTTCCGACTCTGCTACCAGGACCCTGGCTGCTCCTGGGCAGCGGGGGCTGATAAGTCTGGTGCTCGGTGACCTGGGAGGATTGGGTGGGGCCACAGGCCGTGCCGTGATTCTGGTGGCCTTCAGTGTGGCAGGTGTCATAGTGCCTTCATGCCAAATGTTGGGGGCCATCTTTGGTGCCCATTCTGTCAGCGAGGGAGTGAGTCCGATGCTTTAGGCCAACCAAGGTCTCTGTGAAGCAGTGTCTGGACAGTCTCTGTGGCCTCCGTGGTCTCAGGGCAGGCCTGTGAGCAGGGCCTGGCAGGGCAGCGGGGAGGAGTTGCGCCAACCATGAGGGTCGGCTGCCTCCACGCCTGCAAGTCGATGAACCATTCTCCACCAGGGAACAAGGACCTGCAGCGGTGGCCAAGAACCCAGTGGAGGGAGCCTTGAATTTTCATCGAATTAGTGAGGAGCAGAACTGGATGCTGTCGGGCACAGAGACCCGGCTTTCCGCTCCTGCTCCCCTTCCCAGTCTAACCTATATGTTTTAGTGAGGAGCTTTTCGAAATGTATACTGGGAAAAGTTCCTCATCCTTTGATTCTTCTTGCTCATATGCTAACGATGTGACTGGAGAACAGAGGTTTATAACATAGATATGCTTAGTGGGGAACATAGGAGTGTTTGGGGTGGGCATGCAGAACATAGAACTGATGCCTATCTTCACAAATAAGCAAAAGTACAATAAGGAAAAGACATGAATTTGCTTTCACTTCAATGAGGAAGCTTTCCTTGGTGGTTCATTTGAGATAGATGCCCTTAGCAGGTTTTGGTATGAATGCCAACATGTTAAACGGACACCAGCAAGAGTGTCAAAACTGGACCATCTTAACAGACCTGAGACAGGGACCACTGGGTTGAACCAGGGCAAAGCCTCAGCCCTGAACCCACAGTTTAGCTTCACTCAAGAGTAGAAAAACACAGTTCAGGAAACACCAGAATCCATGTACAGAGTTGAATAAGAGACTAGGAAAGGCAGCAGAGCTCCTGCACAGGCTGGTGGTGCAACTGTGCACCAGCTCAGCTTCTGCTGGTAGCACATATCTGGGACCACAAATATAAAACTTCAGTAACTATTGCCAATGTTGCTTACTCTTCTGCTAGTCTCAGGAGGCTTGCTTATGTAGTCTGGCAACTCATCCTCAGATCTGGTCCCTGATTGGTTCTTAGATCTGAGTTCTGATTGGCCCTTAGGTCTGGGCCCTGATCGGTTCATTTTCAATCTCTCTTTGGAATCCCTGATCAATCATAAGCTAGAAGTTAGGGAGTGCTGCCCTCTGGCTATTTACCTTTTCTCACCACCCTTTATCAGATCTGTTGCAAAGATTAAGGGATGGCTAGTAGTCTAGGAGCCAGAAACCCAAGAACTGTGACCTGACTGACAACCATCAAAGGCAGTGCTCTGCTACCAAACTTCACACCTGATCTGTGTTCCAAAGAGTAACATAGGTGATCAATGTGACCTCCCTTCCCTTTCCAAGAGTAAACCTGAGAGAGAACCGTCACAAAATACAGACAACCACATGTATACCCTCTAATTCTTTTGGGTTCAATCTGAATATTGTGATTTTCTAGTTTGTGCCTGCTTTTCTCTTTCGTATCTGCGGGTTGAATAGAAGCTGATTGTGGGTGGGTAGGTAGTGATGTTCAGAATCCTGTTTCCTACTCTTCCCATGGTGTTTAAGCTCAATGCTCAGGCTCCATTAAGACCTCTCAACTTGAAACCTCCACTCTTGGGTATCCTCATTTCCTTTAGTCTCAGTAACAGTTATTTAGCATCTGCTAAGAACCAGGCACTGTTCTAGCCACTTGAATGCACCAGCAGTACAACAGACAGCCACTAGAATTGGTTTTAAAGTAGGGAGAAGCAGGTAATAAACATATATACATAGTAAATGTATATATTTGGTCAACCTATTAATTCTTCTTCCTTCTGTTCACCAATTACTTATTTTCTCAAAGACAGACACCCAAAATCTGTAGAGTTGGTTGTCGTTGCTGAGAAGTACCACAGGGCTCAAGAAAGCAAAGCTCACCCCAGTGAACTTCTTAACATTCAAAAACACTAGTTTCTGTTTTGGAAAATAACCTAGACTAAAGGAAATAATCATATCAAGCCCATAGAAAGAGATGAAGCACAGAGTGAAAACGATAATTTTTCTAGTTGCCCTCATCTCAGGGCTCATTTTGAAGGAAGTGCCTGATCTGCGAAGGTGCTGCATTTGCTTATGGTGTCTGTAGAGGAGAAGCATCATATACCCACTGGTCCAGCACATGGAACCCAGAAAAGAGACATCTCGCAGGACCATCAGTATGAGAAACAACCATCTTTTAAGATCATCGATTGGCAAAACAAAGCAAAATTTGACAATGTCTTTGGATAGGTTCCCATTCTTGAGGACTGCAACCGAGATAATCAAGTTAGAAGATATAAGTAGATTAAGGATCCAAACAAAGAAGAAAGAGTATAAAATGTACAGTGGGTTTACGGTTTTGAATGCTGCCCAATAAGAGCCACTAGGACTAATGATGATGGTCTGAAGAATGCTCAAGAGGCTCGTCAAGCAGATGGAAAGGCCACGGAACAATCTTTGTAGATAAATATTTGTCTTACATATAACGTCATTCATGAATGTTGTCAAGCCTAATGGTGCTGTAGCTTCAGGAATTCCTGAAGTACAAGCTAACAGCACGTGGACCAAGGACAAATGGGTTATTATTAGGCACAAGGGCCTCTGCTTGATGCTCACAATAAAGATGTGGGCATAGGCCACAAAAAGAATGGCATTCCCTATGACACCAAGTCCAATTTGGAAGAGAAGAGTGATTCCCAGAATCCCATCTGTTGAAATCATTTTCACATGTCATGAATGGCAGGACTGCAGGATCAACTTCTGTAAACCTGTTTTTTAAAATTCCACAATTTTAGCTGGGAGTGATGGTGCACGCCTGTAATCCCTGTACTTGGGAGGCTGAGACAGGAGGATCACAGGTTCGAGGACAGCCTCAGCAAGTAGTGAGACTCTCATCAACCTAGCGAGACCGTTTCAAAATAAGAAATAAAATTGGGCTGGAGGTGTAGCTCAAAGGTAGAATGCCTCTAAGGTTCAATCCCCAGTACTACAATAAATGAATAAATAAATAAATAAAATTCCAGTTTAGCAATTATTACCTGTGACTCAAAGAAGCATTCACAATTAACTACTGTTAATTTTGTGGTTAATTTCTGGGGTTTTATTTCATGAGACGGTTGCTACTGCCACTTTAGAGTGTCAGCGTGAGAACAGTTTTGAGCAGAATGTGTATGGTGCAACAATAGGCTTGTATTATTTAGCAACACTTGCAGCCCACCCCCACTTCCTAACTCCACTGGCCATGCTCTTACACTGGTCTTTGTTCCTGTCTCTGGGAAGGAAGGTGAAGGCAGAAAGTAGAGAAAGGTACTGTTTCTTAGCTCTTGAACTTCAGAAGCAGAGCCCATAACAGGGATGGAGGGCCTCAGCCGGGCTAGTGCTCTAGGGGAAAACCATCCCACAGTTCAGTCTGTACTTCATCCTGCTTGAGTCTAAAGCTTTGCCGCAAGAGCACTTGATATGTAAATATCATTACTTTGAAAAAAATCTTCACTTATTTTTTCTTTTTCTTTTAACTTCCCTATCTAGATGACCATCTCTTTTATTATCTTTCCAAAGAATAATAAGGCTTTCGTTTTACTGATTCATTGCATTGTCTGTTTTTCCTTTCAGCAATTTCTGCATTTTATCTTTGTGTGTGTGGTACTGGGGATTGAACCCAGGAGCGTTCTTCCTCTGAACTACACCCCCAGCTCTATTTTGTTTTTTATTTTGAAACAGGGTCTCACTAAGTTGCTGAGGGTCACGCTAAATTATTATTAGTAGTAGTATTAGTATTAGTATTATTATTATTGTTTGCGGTACTGGGGATGGAACCCAGGGCATTCTACTTCCAGGCTATACCCCCAGCCCTATTTTTTAGTCTTTATTTTGTTGTTTTTTTTGTGTGTGGTACTGGGGATTGACCCCAGGGGCATTTCACCTCCAAGCTACACCCCCAGTCCATATTTTTTTTTTATTCTTTATTTTGAAACAGGGTCTCACTAAGTTGCAGAGGGCCTCACTAAATAGCTGAGGCTGGCCGTGAACCCGGATCCTCCAGTCTCGGCCTCCCAAGTACTGGGATTACAAGCGTGCGCCACCATGCCCGGCCTTGCTAAATTATTGAGGTTACTTTGAACCTATGATCCTCCTATCTCAGCCCTCCAGGAGTGCTTCTCCAGGATTACAGGAGTGCACCACTATGCCTGGCTGTTTATTTATTTATTATTTGTTTATTCATTTACTTATTTCTGTGGTACTGGGGATTGAACCCAGAGGCATTCTACCTCCAACCTACTCTTTTTTTTTGGGGGGGGTACTAAAGTTTGAACCCAGGGGCATTCTATCTCTGAGCTATATCCCAAACCCTTTTTATTTTTCATTTTGAAACAGGGTCTCAGTAAGTTGTTGAGGCTGGCCTCAAACCAGCAATCCTGTCTCAGCCTCCCAAGTACTAGGATTACAGGCATGTGCCATCATGCCTGGCTGACTTCTATTTCTGTGTTTCCTGCAACATAGACAGCTAAATTGTATCATTAAGGAAAGATGTATTTTGATTTTATTGTTATGCTAATATATATTAAAAGCACCTGTAGCCGGGCGTGGTGGGGCACGCTTGTAATCCCAGTACTTGGGAGGCTGAGACAGGAGGATCACAGGTTCTTGGCCAGCCTCCGCAACTTAGTGAGACCCTGTTTCAAAATAAAGAATAAAAATATAGGGCTAGGGGTGTAGCTCGGAGGTAGAATGCCCCTGAGTTCAATCCCCAGTATCATAAAAATTAAATAAATAAATAAAATAGGACTGGGGGTGTAGTTCGTAGATAGAATGCCCCTGGGTTTTATCCCCAGTACACCCCCCAAAAATGCACCTGTAAAGACTACTAATCTAGTGCTTCAGAGCAAATATGGAAATGTAGGTAACACAAATATGAGCAGAATAAGCCAAAACAAACATGCCTGAAGGTGCAGTTAGGCTTTGACTCCCACCATGAAATCCCTAAATTACTGTCTTGACTTCATATCTTGACAGGGCTGGGACAGCACTTGGAATTAAACCCATACACCTTTCTGCAGCAAAGCACATGAATATCCATACTCGGTGACAACATAAATCTTGCACACCCTCACATAATGTCAGCTAGTTTTTTGGGGGGAGAAAAAATGTCATGTGTGCAGCATCTCTGGTGAGATTTTGCTGCTGTTTGAATTTTTTTAAATCAGTTTTCAGAGTTTTTCTTATTTTGGAGTTAGGAATGAGAGATACAGACTTGGTTCCAGAGTTCAAGCAGGAAACAGATGGTATACTCAAACTAGAGTCTACCAAGAAAGGTTACTTGCACTGGATGTGGTGGTGCACGCCTGTAAATTCCTTTACTTTGGAGGCTGAGACAGGATTGAAGGTTCAAGGACAGCCTCAGTAGTGTAGTGAGACTCAGCAACCTAGTGAGACCCTGTTTCAAAATAAAAAACTTAAAAGGGTTGGGCGTGTAGCTGGGAGGTAGAACACCCCTGGGTTCAATCCCCAGTACCCATCCCTGGCTAAAAAAAGATATTTTTAAAGAAGTTAATAAACATGTTTAGGTATTTATATAATTTTAAAACTAGGGTGTAAACTGTTCATACATTATTTCAAATCTGTAAAATTCTATGTCAAAAAAAGCAAGAAGAGCATTTGCCAGATTGTTCCTAAGGAGTTCTCAAATTCTCTGTTGAATGGGTACATTTATTTCTTTTTCTTTTTCTCTATTCAATCATTCACTCATTCATTCTGCATTTGATAAATTTAGGAATGTGTTGAGGGCTGAGACCTGTCTTAGAGGCACACTGAGATTATCATCTTGGACCAGACCAGTTTGGATACATGGTATTTGGCTGGGTGGGATCTGTCCGCAAACGGACACATTCCAAGGGACCTGGTGTAATCTTCAAGGTGCGGTCTTTGATGTCGTCTCCACCCAGTAATAGTTAATCCCTCCTTCCCCTAAGTTTATCACATGTTTGCCTCGCTGACCTTCTTTACGGTGACCTGAGATAATTGCTGATTTCTCTGTTTGATTAACTTTTAAAATTCCTATAAAAATGAGGCCCTGGCTATAGAAGGCTGGGAGAACTTGCCATCTCTATCTCCTCCCCGACCCCCCGATTATTAAATGTAACTATTTTGCAAATTACTATATCAGACTTCTTGTTGTTTCATGCGAGAAGACCATTGTTAGGAAGCTGCCTGGTGCAGCGACCGTCTGTGGCAGGATCCACAGACTTCAGGAAGCTGTCTGGGCAGCGACCGTCTGTGGCAGGAACCACAGGCTGTTTTGTCAGGAAGCTGTTTGATGCAGCGACTGTCTGTGGCAGGGACCACAGACTGTTTTGTCAGGAAGCTGCTTGGTGCAGCGACCTTCCGTGGCAGGAACCACGGAGTAGATCGTCCGCCGGAGTTACCGCAATAGGAATGAGCATGCACTGATTTTACACTGAAAAATTAAACTTTGATTTAAAAAATAAAGAATAGGTTTTTTTGTTTTGTTTTGTTTTGTTTTTTTGCGGTACTGGGGATGGATCCAAGCTACACCCCCAGCCCTATTTTTTATTCTTTATTTTGAAACAGGGTCTCATTAAGTTGCGGAGGGCCTAAGTAGCTGAGGCTGGCTTCAAACCCAGATCCTCTGGTCTCAGCCTTCCAAGTATTAGGATTACATGCGCCACCACACATGGCTCAATAACGAATAGTTTTGAATAAGGACATTGGTAACAGCCTGCTAAGAAATTATATGTGTGATATTGAAGATATTTAAAATTTGGAATGGCTCACTTTTTCCAAGTATAAGCATTATATTTTTCTACCTTATAAGGAAGCTGCCTTAGTCTTGTAGGGGTCTTTCCAAAAAGTGATTCAGGAATATTGTCAACATACTTGGATCTCTTTTGATGATATTGAGACATCAAATAAAAATGACAAGAAAGGTTTCTTTTTGTATATGTAGGAACACAAAAACAAAACCAAACCTACCAAAGTCATCAGAACTGTAATGAGGCTATCAGAAAATTGAATAATAAATATACAATCCTTAGAACACTACGAGGCAGATGCGATTATTATTTCAACTTTATGGAAGGAGAAACTAAGATATAAACATTTAATAAATTGCTTAAATTCCTAAACCTAGTAGGTGAGAGAGCCAGGGTTAGGCCCTGGATTTAAGCTGGGCAGTATGGCTCCTGGAGCCATGCTGTCCATTTCTACTCATACGTGTGATTTGGGATATGTGAAGGCTCAATTTCAGAAGCTAACAGAGTAAGCCATTCCTGGAGCAGCAGTAAAATAGGACCAGGTGGCGTCGACTCAGGGAGCCCAGTCTCCTTTCCACCATCACCCACACGGGGTGTACACAAACTTCTGTTCTCACTCACAATTTCTTCCTAACTTAATTCTCTCCAACACTCACAGTGCTTTCTAAAGTTCTTGGTTACCATTCTTTGCTGCCTTAATTAATTTTTATTTTGGCTGCTTTTACCAAATTCTATTTTTTATTTCACTCACCCATGTGGAAAGCTCCTATTTGCTGCGAATCTTGGCTCTGGGTTGTTTTGTATCTAGCACAATAATGTGTATTTATACCTTTTGAACTTGCTGAGTGTGTTTGCAGCAGCATCCTTAGGCAACTGTCATGAGCTCAACTTGGAGATTTGTGATCCTGGATTCAGACATATGATCTCTCAAGAGAGCCTGAAATCCAAACAAGAATTGTAATTGTACTAGCTACCATTTAACAATAACAATTAAGATGATGTCATAAGACAAATGCATCAAATGTGGTTGTCTTGTGTTCTTGAGTGAGATTTTTCTTTTTAATTTTTTTTTTGTGTGTGTGTGGTACTGGGGATTGAACCCAGGGGGCATTTTACCTCTGAGCCACACCCCCCCAGCCCTATTTTAATTTTTAGTTTGAACTGGGTCTCACTAAGTTGCAGGGGGCCTCACTAAGTTGCTGAGGCTGGCTGCGAACCTGCGCGCCTCCTGTCTCAGCCTCCCAAATACTGGGATTACAAGTGTGCACCACCACACTAGCATTTTTTTGTGTTTCTAAAATTTTTTCACTAATACACAATATTTTTATGATGGAAAAGTTGCATATCAATTACTGCAACATGGTAAAAATTATTGAAGTAAGAAACATTGTCCATATTTAGGAAATCTCTCAAGTAAAAATTAAGAGTGCTTATGTGGTCCAAATCCTTTCCAGGTTCCCAGGTGGGTAAAACCCAAGCTTACATGTCTATCAGCTTAGTTTCTAAATTTTAAAAACTTTTAATGAACTCAAGTTCTATGTACTTTTTGGAAATTGGGGTTTCCCCAACACTAAATAGACACTGTAAAGCTTTAAAAAAAAATTAGGGAAGCTGGGCGGGATGGCACACGCTTGTAATCCCAGTACTTGGGAGGCTGAGACAGGAGGATCGTAGGTTCACCACCAGCCTCAGCTACTTAGTGAGGCCCTCCACAGCTTAGTGAGACTCTGTTTCAAAATAAAGAATAAAAAATTAGTGTCGGGGGCATCCCTCGGTCTCTCGGGGCCAGCCAGAGAGAGAGAGAGACGCGAAGCTGATGGGGGGGCAGGGCCGGACGGTTGGACAAAGAATCATACCTCCAACCGGGAGCAATGTCTGGCATGGACTCGTTTATTAGAAAGCACATCTCTCTTTTATAGTACAGGAAGTTCGCAATGAGTAGGGTGTGGCACCA
>PVJS01054017.1:0-13103 GCA_004027185.1 Glis glis
ACACCAAGAGCTGTGTGCATGTATGTTAACACCAAACTGATACTCATTGTGAAGTGAGACTACAATGCACCAATAAAAACATAAAAAAAAAGAAACTACTAGGACTGAGAATTCTCTAGGTATCTGTTTTAACCAGACTCATCTCCATATACAGTGTATCTCCTATTCAGACCCAATCCCCAACCTCTCATTTCCCAATGGTGCTTTCTCCTATTCATTTCTAAGAACATTTCCTTTACCTCCTTATCTTAGCTGAAACCTAATTCTCCTTTGAGAGCAAAACTTCTTCTGTAACCTCAAGCAGGGATTGTGTTTTCTCTTAAATACACCATTACCTCAAGGCCAGAAAGTGGGGCTAAGCGTCCCCCTTGCTTCCCCTTGTGGCTTCCAGACCATCACCACCCTCTCCCGTTACCAAAACCACTACTCTTGCAGATGAACACCATCTTGATAAATCAGTCTTACCTTACTTGTGACAGTTACCTCCCTATCTCTTTGTCACTTCCTTTATTTCATGAAAAACGTTACCACACAGCTCCTTTCCACCACAACTGCTGCCATTATTCACAGTGAATTCAACATCCGCATTCATGAATCATTCAATTTCCCTCTCCTTTCTTTCAAATCTTCATTTTCCTCCAAGCACACAGTCAAGGGCACCCTGTGTACACCCTGGAGTTTGTGCTCACTAGATGCTCAATGTTAAACATTCTGACACTGGACTCCACTTTTAAATGTCCCCACTGATTGGCTCTGGAACCCCTACTGCCACAATTCTTTGATTTCCTAAATACCCTACACCCTCCACTGGCTTCTCCTTTCTAGTCTGTCCCTGTTTACACTCTCTTACAAATGCTCTCAGCTCCTTCTATTATAGTCTCCTGGCCAGACTACAGCTGAGAGTACTATTCCCTTAACCTTTTCCGTACTTCCTCCTAAACAACTAAACATTCCTGGAAAAATCATACTTTTTACTCAAATTTCATTTTGTATATGATCATGAACCTCAATCAGGAACTTAATAATATCTTGTAATCCTAGTGTTCTAGAAAATTCAATATTATTCATCAAGAAAATTTTCATACTTGCACCTCTCTCCTCAAAGTTCCCCAAACTCTTTTTTTTTAATTCAGCTGAAGACTTTCCCTTAGATTTCAATAAAAAATATCAGGACAATTTACAAACATGGATACTCTTCCTTGTATTATCATTTTATCTATTTGTAACCCACCTTCATCCACGCTCCTCTGCCTTCTGTAACAATAGAGGAAGTAGTGCTCACACAGATGAAGCCCAATTATATAGTTTCAGTGGGTTCTAGTAGTGCTGCCATCTCACAGACACTAATTCTTCAATTGTTCCCTCTCCCTCCAACCTATTTCCCAGATTCTCAGTTATAGATGACTTTGTTTTTTGATTTTTTTCTAGCGGTACTGGGAATTGGACCCAGGGGTATTCTACCTCTGAGCTACAACCCCAGCCCTATTTTTTATTCTTTAATTTTGAAACAGGGTCTCACTAAGTTGCAGAGGGCCTCACTAAGTAGCTGAGGCTGGCTGTGAACCTGCCTCCCAAGTACTGGCATTATAAGCGTGCGCCATCACACTTAGATTGAAATCAAAATTTTAATGAACATCATATAGATGACTTTTAAAAGCCCTATGTGTGCATGTTCCCTCCAATTCCTTCCTTTACTTCCTAACCTACTCCAGTAAAATCTGGTTATAAATCAAAGTACATAGTATCACACCTTTTTCAACATACACACACACACACACACACACACACACACATACACATACACACACACACAGAGATTAGATATCAGAAAAGCTGTAGTTCTCTCCAAGTGACGGTATTATACCTACTTGTTTTCTTTATGCTTAAGAAAATACCCTGTGTGCTTGTGTGCACATACTCACATCCCATATATTTATCAATAATGCAGGTTTCAGCTTGAATTCTGATATGCAAAGCACATATTTCATGCACATTTTGTAAGTGCATATCATGTCATTAACAACTAAGTTTTTAGATTTCTATTCCTGGGTTAAGTGACCTTGGGACAGAGACAACCACCCAAAGATTCAGTACTACCCACTCTTATAATTCAAGCACGGCTCAATACTAACATTTTATCTAGTAATTCCACGTTCTGTTTCAGAGACCCACAACCCATATGCTTGCTGCCATCACTGTCATCCTTCTAAGATGGCAATCTCTTAGAAAGCCCTGCCCTCAGGTTACAGCTGCCATGCCCTCAGGGGGCAGCTCTAAAGAATGTGCAGGTCCAATTCACAATTGCCAAACTTTGGAACCAGCCAAGGTGTCCATCAACAGGTGAATGGATCACAAAACTATGGGATGTGTACACAATGGAATTTTACGCAGCCACAAAGTGGAACAAAATCACATCATTTGCAGGGAAATGGAGAGAACTAGAGAACATCATGCTAAGTGATATTAGTAAGTCACTAAGAGTAAAAAATTGGATGTTCCCCCTAATCTGTGGGAGCTAGATATAATGGGACTTAGAAGGGACTTAGAAGGGAACAAGAAGAAATCTTTAGATGGACAAAGAAGGTGACCTAACTGAGGGAGTTGGGAGGGGAGTGGAGGGAAACACACTATAGCACATGATGCACATACACAAACCTATAAGACTCAATCACTATCCAGAGCATGAAAGGGAGGGAAGGGGGAGGGAATAGAGTGGGATTGGAGGGAGGGCTAAATATGCAATGTGTGCATGTATGATGTTCATACCCTGACATATATCAAAATGTATAATTACAATGCACCAATAAATGAACATAAAATGTTAAAAAAAAAGAATGTGCAGGTCAATGATACTCTTTGAGAGTAGCTAGTAGTACAAGAAACAAACTAATCACACTATTAAAATATTAAGGAGAATAAAGTTTTATGATAGAGAAATAAAAGACAGGTAAGGAAGAGAGAATAGATCCTTTGGAGGAAGTAGGTAGACAGATAAACAAAAGAAAATATGAAGGTTTTTCTTTCAATTTCTTGGGTCATTGGTGAGGAGAGAGCAGCGGGGGCATTTTCTTGCACCAAATTTATGGCTGAATCTGTTTGCAGCTCACAGATGAGGACTCCTTCACAGTTTTCTTTGACTATTTCTCATTCTTTAATGCTTTTATTTCTACAAAAGAATGGCAAGGCATCGTCATTCTGTAATTCGGGTGCCTTGTGGGAATGTCTCCACTTTCTTTCCCACTCTGATTTTAATGCTTCCATGATTGGCCATTTCAGGCAGACAGCATGTTGTGAGATTTTCACCTCATAGCTCTATTAAATCAATCCTATTTGAACTCTTCCTTCTCACCACTTCACTGAAAATAACCTCCTGAGGATTGGAGGGTTTGAAAAGGCCAAAAAGCTTTAGCTATTGCTTGGAAGAAAACTTTGTGTACAAAGGAAATTTCAGAAATAACTACTTGTACTCACATATCATGTTTACATGTCCATTTAGGGCTACTTTCAGAGGTCATCTGTCGTAATGACTGAACAGGGAACTGACTATAATGTAGAATAAGCTGAAATGCACTTTATAAAGAAAAGAAGAGGAAGATAAAACAAATGCTTAATGATAATAGCACAAAAGTATAAAATATATGTGAAAGTCACTAAATTGTTAGGCTTCAAAACAGCAGATATAAAATTGTTATGTATGTTTATCACAATATATCTTCTCTCCAGCTAAAGAATTAATATTTCTTGTTTTGTCCCACTCCTTACTCTATTCTTACCTATAAAAACAAAGGTCTTTTAACATCAAGATATTTAAAGAATTGACATAGTAGCTTCCCAGAATTGCCTGCCCGAGACAGCCCACCAACTTCATCGACAAGACCCCCCCCTTTCCAATGAATGAAAACTTCACTCAAGAACTGAGACTCCCACACACATAATTTGACAATAATAATGATAATACCATGCAATTGTAATGCATGTTTATAGTTTACAAAGCACTGTGCATGCATGCATAATCTTTTTGAATAATGCCAAGAATAAAATTAATGTCATTGTCCCAATCTTTTTATCAAAATCTGCTACTGCAGTATGTGAAAAGTTTTTGTGCATTTTTATCTGTCATACTTGGTGGTCTGAAACTCCAAACATTTAAAAAAAATAAGACTTCCATGTTAATGCTGTCATTTGAATCTGTACCTTTGAATCTCTATCACTTATTTCTTTATTTCATATCACATACTCTCTTCATTTCTCCTTTTCCAATGTTATTTTTTTTTTGCGGTACTGGGGATTGAGCCCAGGGGCATTCTACCTCTGAGCTACACCCCCAGCCCTATTTTTTATACTTTATTTTGAAACTGGGTCTCACAAAGTTGCGGAGGGCCTCACTAAGTAGCTGAGGCTGGCCGCGAACCCGGATCCTCTGGTCTCTGCCTTCCAAGTACTGGGATTACAAGCGTGTGCCACCACGCCCGGCCCCCAATGTTATTTTAATGCCCTATTAGAATAAAGTTGCTGAAGTAAGTTAATATAATTATTTATGCTTCATCAATAATATGTTTCACAATATTCATGAATATACCATTGCATATCATCCTCACAACTCAATATACAGTCCTGGGATAATCCTAGTTTTCCAGACTAGGAATCTAAAGCCCAGAGAGAATAGCCCAAGGATGTATATGCCACACGTTGTCCATTGGCACCAGGGGCCATGACATACAACTTCTACTGTTTGTGCTTCTTCCTTCCTGAGTCATCGTCACCACACACACACATTACTCTATTCCATGTTCTCTGCCCAGTGTGGTAAGACCTCCAAATGTGGGCCAACAATCTAGTCATGGGAAGAGAAAGAACATCATATGCCATCTTGAAACACTTTACCAGTTTGAGAAGGACAGTATATGAGTTTGATGTTTTTGAATGTGAATATTGAAAAGCAAGCTCAGATATTAAATATTACCTTAAACATGTTTAAAATGTGCCAATATCAACTAAGGTATTATTTTTCTATAAATTATACCTTAATATTGCTATGTTGTCAGAATTCATAAAATGAAATAACTGGCATTGAGTTTTGACAGAACATCATGGTAAATAATAAGTTTAATCTCGGAAACTCAGAATGCATGTATTAATCTCTTTGTAAAGAAAATGCATATACATATGACTAAAAATTTAGGTTTCTTCTTATGGAACCTTATAAATATCATTGAACCAAGCTTCTACAATTGTAGAAAGTATCCATGCCTAGGGCACCTACCTTGTAAACATGACCCTATTTTAGCAGCAAACATTCTGCATCAAATATGAGGGGTGAGTTAATTACATTGTTAATTACATTGGTAATTCAAGAGACATACATGGTTATACTGCTACAGAACGATCACCAGCCATTTCTAATTTTTTACAAGAATCATTTTCATTTTTTCTCATATTATTCTTTTGGAAGTTGGGAGATGAATTGGAAGTATACTATTAAAGATATTTTTAGTGGAAAAATATGGTTTAGAAGAAAGAAAATTAGATTTGATGTCTGAAAATCCTTTAATCTAGTTCTGGCTTTGAATCTAAACTATTCCTCATCTGTGAAATAAGGGGATAATTATGTCTTTTCTAGCTCCTATAGCTTTTATGATTTAAGCAATATACATGTTAGTACTCTTTTTAGTTTACCCCTAAAGTGAGAAGGATTGGGGTAGGTACAGCAGTAATGTGGGAGGGACCCAAAGGAGGGTTTAAATTAATTGAAGAATTAAGAGAGAAAAGAGGCAAAACAAAACTGAATGCTCCCAAATACCAAAAGGGGTTCTCCATGGTCCAGTGCTCTCTATTGCATATAGCTTTCTGATCTGCAGGAAGCCAGCATATGCTAGTAGATAAAAGTCTTTCTAACTGCAGTTCTTGGTTTTACTGAGTTAGTTTTCAATATGGCAACTGTCTAAAATCAGTAATACTTTAAAACACAGACTATATTCCATGTAATATCAGAGAGATTAAACTTTTCACATACTCAAGTGAAATGACATTTTCAATTATCTTAATGAAAATAGATATTGAATTACACAAGTATCTAACAATATTATTTTTTACTTATTTGAAATAGATTCATGAAGAAAATAAAGCAAGAATAAAAATAGTGCTGTTACATACAAAACTACCAATATGTACAATGGGACTGGAATATCTTTGTCAAATCACTAGAAATGCAACTGCTTCAAGACAAGGTGTCTAATTTTCAAAAACTAAATATTCTCAAATAACAACCATCATGAACACTAACTTCTTTAAGAAGACATGTATAATTGTGGAATATTTTTTCCTTTCCCATGCTATAATGAGTAAAATAGTATTCTTTCTCTCTCTCTCTCTCTCTCTCTCTCTCTCTCTTTCTTTCTTTCTTTCTTTTTTTTGCGGTACCAGAGATTGAACCCAGGGGCATTCTACCTCTGTGCTACACCCCCGGCCCTATTTTTTATACTTTATTTTGAAACCGGGTCTCACAAAGTTGCGGAGGGCCTCACTAGGTAGAGAAAGAGAGAGACAGGGAGAGAGAGAGACAGCTGAGGCTGGCCGCGAACCCGGATCCTCCGGTCTCCACCTCCCAAAGTACTGGGATTATAAGCGTGCACCACCACGCTCAGCTTATTCTTTATTTTTTAAAATTCTAGTTCCATAGCTGATTGTTTTCATTCACAAAAACAAATAAATTGACTATCCATGAGAGTAGAGATAGATGTGTTCATAGTCCTTATCAAGATAATGGCAAGTTGGTTGAATGTATTGGACCATAAGCTAAAAAAAACCCTAATGTTTTACTAGAACCAGTCTGCTAGATCACTCAGAAGGGAGATTATAGGACAACACTATCCATAAGAAATATAAAGTGAGACACATACAGAGTTAAAAATTTTATAGTAGATCTATTTTAAAAAGTATAAAGAAGCCCGGTGTGGTGGCGCATGCTTGTAATCCCAGTACTTTGGGAAGTGGAGACCGGAGGATCTGGGTTCGCGGCCAGCCTCAGCTCTCTCTCTCTCTCTCTCTCTCTCTACTTAGTGAGGCCCCCTCGCAACTTTGTGAGACCCGGTTTCAAAATAAAGTATAAAAAATAGGGCCGGGGGTGTAGCACAGAGGTAGAATGCCCCTGGGTTCAATCCCTGTTACCACACACAAAAAAAAGTATAAAGAAATATAATTTTCAATAATGTATATTATTTAATTAAATATATCCAAAATATAACCATCTCAATATGTAATCAAAATAAAATTTTTAGTAAAGCATTTTATATTATTTTTTCACAATGAGTCTTTGAAATATGGCATATAGTTTACATAGAACACATTTCCATGGGAAATATCTGAGGTATATTTATATTTCATAAAATTTTACAGTTGAAAAAGTAAATCCACATACAGGTACTTAAACTGTTCCAAGCATATTAAAAAGTTTTCCAATAACTGAATCAAATAAGCTTTAAAAATTTAAGTTAATTAAAATTGAATAAAATTAAAAATTCAATTCCTGAGTCCTACATTTCAATTATTCAATAGCCACATGTGGCTAGTGGCTATAGGACCAAGTAGTGCAGCTGTAGGGAGGGAGAGGGTGAAAATGCCCAAGAGTGGCATTGATGGAGATCCCAAAGATTCCTGATCATCTAATATCCCTATGAGGAATAGTATTTATGAAATATAACATCCTGTGCGTTTAGTTGCTATTGTTTTTTGTTTTTCTTAGTTTCCTGAGGCTGTTCTAACTAATTAGTGCAAACTCTCTGGCTTAGAACAAGAGAAATTTGTGTTCTCTCACACTTTTGGAAGATAGAAGTCCAAATCCAGCAGTCTGTTGGTCTAGGGACTTTTTTTGAGAGTCCCCTCCTTGTCTCTCTTGCTTGAAACTTCCCTGGTGTTCCTAGGTCTATGGCTATACCACCCAAACCCAGTCTGTCTACACACTGCCTTCTCCTTCCCTATCTGGTTTATCATCCTTTGACTCTCTTTTATAAGGAGCTATGATAGCACATGACAGCATTTAGGACCCACTGAATTAATCCAAGGTAATTTCCTCATTTCAAGATTTATGGTTTAATTATACTTGCAAAGACCTCTTTTACATTTAAGGTAACATTCACAAATTCCAGGGAATAGGCCTGGATATTTTTGGATGGCCGCTGTTCAGCATACTAAAATCTATGACACCTTATTCTCTCTGATTATGTAGCAGGAAAGTTGAAGGTTTGGCAGTGGAGTCTCTTTCTACATGAAAGACAATGCAAACAGATCCAGGCCCCTAGCATCTCTGCTTCTATTCTAAAGGGCAGTGGTGGAACAACCAAAGAGATGCTGAGCCAGCAGAGAGCTGATAAACTGTAAGAGGCCTCCTGGGAACAATCAGAGAGATATGAGTTGATTAACACATTCCTGATTAACACACAAATGCCCCCATTAACACACACACACACACACACACACACACACACGCCTTGCTCCAAGTCCTTTGTTGGCAAAACCCAGGATATTAAAATATAATCCTATCAGAGGTGAGGCAGCTGCCATTGCCCAGTGCAGAATGGTCTAGGGTACAGAATGCTTCAAAATGAAAATTATAAACTACAGAAATGAGCAGTCATGGAGAAACACAGATGCTCTTAAAAAGATGAGCAAATGGTTTATGCACATAATTGCACAATTTCCAGAGTTCCAGAAATATAGCTCTGACGGTCTGCATATATGTTAGTATTGTAACTTAAAAGACACTGACTATAAGAAAGAGAAATATTTAGAAATTTTCAAGATTGGTGAAGTTTGAATGTAAACAGGAATCTAGCAGAAGAAAAAGATGGAAAGTCTACCTACACACACGCACAGTACCTTTATCACTGCTGAAATTGATGGATAGAATTTAAGGTTCAGAAGAATTCTGAGTGAAGTTAAGTAGTCATCTCCCATCTCTCCATGAAGGATAGCTCTTGATTTATTATCACACAGCTAGAGGTAAGTAAGAAGATCATAGACTCCAAATAACAGCATATTAATAGCTCTACTTAAAAAGAAGAAAAAGAAAAGCATCACTTATGACTTTATTATGGAAATTAAGCATTTAGTAGATATCCACATAATCCCTTTTTGAATTGACAAGTGAAAATATGCTCAGAGGAAAAATACATTTTGGTTTCCTTTTCTTTTCCTGAAGGATGGAACTTTTAACAATAGCCTGTAACAGGTTAAGGAGGGCTTCCTCGCTTTCTAGTTAATTCACAATCTAGTCATCATTCCTCTAAATGCAAAGCAAGGAAACCTTGTTCAAAGTGTTAAAGTAGGTGACAGATAAGCACATTGGTTTCCAGTTTTTTGAAAAGAGATTCCTACTAAATGTTTTGGTATTATCTAACTCATTAGGAGAAAAGGTAGGGTCCATTTAAAACGCAAACAGATGAGGTTGGGAGCCTTCAGGAGGGGAGTATTGCGATAAGTGAGACTAGCCAGTCACAGAAAGTAAAGGGTCATATGTGGAAGCTAGAGAGAAACTGGGAAATAAAGAGGATTTCAGATAAATGATGGGAGACACTGGTAGAAGAGGGAAAGGGGATTGGGGAGGGAGGTGGGAAGGAGAAAGGGGAGATCTGATGATGGAAACAATTCAAACTATCTTTTGTTCATGAAGTTATCTGTATTAATGTAAATATTATCTATGGGGAGAGAGAACCCAGGGGGACCTGGAGGGAAACACACAATGATTGCTGTGTGCAGGTATGTTTCTGTCGCTCTGAACCTCACTATAATGTATAATTACAGTGCATCAATTGAAACACACGCACGCATACACACACACACACACACACACACACACACACTACTCTTCTCCAAGTCAATAGAGCAAACTTGTAATGGATACCAGCTTAGTGTGAGATTCCACAGTCTGTAGAAAAGCCATTTCTCCACAATGGTAAAGGTTATTAAAACACATCACAGTCTCTGATCGTCACCGAATCTGTTGGCATCTTGAGCCACAGATGAAAATAATTTCATTCTCAGGAGTTTTCTTTTCCTCCCGTGTCTTCCCCACCACCCCCAACCCTGTGATAGCACATCCTCTCAGGCCTCAGAGAAAGTTCACAGTAAGACTGCAAACAAGTGTTGGTAATTGGACTATTACAGGCTTTTGTGGATAATCTGGATAATTCTGAGCATTGTCACAGAACGTGTCTGCAGTCTGTAAGGGAGCTGAGTGTAAGGCAAGCCCTTCTGCAGATTTGGAGATGGTTTCTATTTTGAAAGGCAGCCAACCACCATCACAATTGGCCCTAATTGCTTCTCTTGTTTGCAGTTTCAGGTGACAGGACAGGGCTGAGTGAGGCAGGAAGACTTAAACTCATTCTCATTAAAGATTCGGCCCCCTTGGGTCAAGGCCGAAGCACCCAGGGGAAGAATGCGTACAGTAGGGGCCCTTACACCACCACCTGTCTTGTGGGTAAATGAGATGCCAGTCTAGGACTTTCAATTTAGCATCCTCACTGGAATAATTTGAGTTGATTAAATGAGGAGAATAACAAAGAGGATAGGCTGAGTGGTATTAGAAATGAGAGGAAACTACCTTTGGTGAAGAGATCTGAGAGAAATAACTGGCCACTGTAACTCAGGAGTTCACCATAACTCAGAGTTTTTCTCTAACTTGCAATACGAGATCTTAGGTCTTATCACTTCTAGGCTGGCGTGGGGTTGTGCAGATATTTTCTTTTCCCATTATGAAAATGATATTCACTAATAAGGAAGAGATGGTCATTTGCATTTTAAAATTTCATTTGAATGAAACAAACTACATAAGATTCATATAAGCCAGCTAAAAGTAAAAAGTGCCAGATTTAACTTTTTCCTCAGATTTTAAAAGACAAATTTTTTCATTTTTGAATAGTTTCATATTTATAACAAAAGTTGCAAAGATAGCACTGATTTCACATGTACTCTGTATCCAGTTTCTCCCCCTTTTAACTCATTAAGTCCCAAGTTTTCAATTTTGTGAACATAATAACTATTTTAAAGTTACCATAAGAAGTATATTGGTTGCTCAATTTGTTTTTATTGTTTTGTTTTGTTTTTTTGCGGTACCCAGGATTGAACGCAGGGGCGTTCTACCTCTGCGCTACGCCCCCGGCCCTATTTTTTATACTTTATTTTGAAACCGGGTCTCACAAAGTTGCGGAGGGACTCACTAAGGAGAGAGAGAGGAGAGAGAGAGAAAGAGAGAGTGAGAGAGAGAGCGCTGAGGCTGGCCGCGAACCCGGATCCTCCGGTCTCCGCCTCCCAAAGTACTGGTGTGCGCCACCACGCCCGGCTTTCAATTTGTTTTTATAGGTGTTCTACATCAGGGATGATGGGACAAAATGTGTTAACATCTGATATTAGTATAGTATATTTGTCACAATGTGGAGTTACTGTCGCCCCCATTTCCATACTGTGTTCTTTGAAAGGATGTTATTTTGCTCAACCCACACTTAAAAGGTAGGGAATTATGATCCACCTGTCTGAGAGGAGAGTAGTCATATAAATCATTTGTAAATCTTCTGTTTGGGGATCGAGTTCTTCTCTTCAATTAATTAATTTATTTAATGATATAATTTATTTATGTCAGTATGAATTAATGGATTTTTTATTTTGTTCTTTGTATTATAATTAAACACTATTTTTTGTTGTTCATGTTGTTGCTCAAATTGTTTCAGCTTTGAGCATGAGGAGGTCCTTCAGTTGAATCCTTATGTAACTCTGACATATCTCTATCATTATGCAATGTTTTATTTTCTTTTGATTTTATTGTGTGTGGTATTGAGGATTAGACCCAGAGGTGCTTTATTTTTTCCAGACCATTTATTTTTTCCTTTGAAATAAGGTCTTACTAAATTGCTCAAGCTGATCTTGTACTTCGGATCCTCCTGCATCAGCAACCAGAGCAGCTAGGATTATAGTACCACAACACCTGGCTGCCTTTGAGTTTTGTTTGTTTCTTGGTTTATTCATTCTCCACCCACCCTCCTTTGGTACTCCTTTCTTTCTTGCCCTACAAGATGCTTCAGGCTCATCTTGTATACAAGCCCTAGATCTCATTATTTCTTCTTTTTTTTAACTTTTTATGTTCATTTATTGGTGCATTGTAATTATACATTTTGATATATGTCAGGGTATGAACATCATACATGCACACATTGCACATTTAGCCCTCCCTTCAATCCCACCCTATTCCCTCCCTCTTCCCTCCCTTTCATGCTCCGGATAGTGATTCAGTCTTATAGGTTTGTTATTTCTTCAAGTGGCCCTAGTTTCATTTCTTAAAGAATGGAATTAGAATCCAAGATCTGAATCTTGGGTGTTTTATTGCTACTTGGACAACACTGCTTCTAGGAATTCTCAGAACAACAAAATCTGAGTATGTACTAACTGATGTGCATAAGCATATCTATACATATCTCTATGGAGCCATCTCTACAAAACTAAATATGAGCTCATATTGACATTCCTAATTCTACACCTTGCTTATTAATAGTGAAAACATAGCTACTACCATATGATCTCCATTTATTTACTTTTCACTTCCAGTGTTCATATATGGTGGGTTCAGAATTATTAACCTGTACAACCAAGGGGGAAAAACTGTACCAACTAGGGGACAGTGGCTATGTCCTGTTCTTTTAATGGTTAATCTGTTCATCACTAATCTCCAAATTTACTTAGGTCAGTCATTTTTCCTCTCCTACTTCACTTAGGTTTTTCATACTTTTTTGTGTATGTGGTACTACAAATTGAACCCAGGGGCATTCTACCTCTGCTACACCTTCAGCCCTATTTTATTTTATTTTACTTTGAAACAGAGTCTCACTAAGTTTCTGTGCACTGATGGCCTCAAACTTGTCATCCTCCTGTGTCAGTCTCCCAAGTACTGGGATTACAGATATTTGCCACTGTGCCTAGCTTTCATACATTTTTAATATAGTTAAATTCTTCATCATAGTCCATATTATACCCTAGAAGCATTTTTTTTTTTTTTTTTTTTTTTTTTTTTTTTTTTTTTTTTTTTTTTTTTTTTTTTTTTTTTTTTTTTTTTTTTTTTT
>PVJS01054018.1:0-13102 GCA_004027185.1 Glis glis
AGAGAGAGAGAGAGAGAGAGAGAGAGAGAGCTGAGGCTGGCCGCGAACCCGGATCCTCGGGTCTCTACCTCCCAAAGTACTGGGATTACAAGTGTGCACCACCACGCCTGGCTCCCTTTCTTTCTTAATTCCAGCTTCAAGGAAAAACACACTGGTTTGCTGTCAACACACTGGGCACCCTTGACTCCATCATAAAGGCCTTTGAACTTGGAGAAGGAGGCTGGGCCAGGCCTCCACTGACCTCTGCCATCTTTCTGGGTAGAGAGGGCACAGCAGGGGTGGGTGACTCACCTTCGGGGATAGTATCCTCCTGGTACACAGGCCGCAGCAGCTGCAAAGGAAAGAGAGGAGAACCTGCTCAGCCCCAGGAACAGGGCAGGACAGCCCGGCAGGCTGCGGGACACCAGGCCTGGGGGACAGGCGCTGGAGCACCTCAGGGCATGGCCTGAGGTTTCTGCTCACCAGCTGAGGGAGAGGGCTTGGAGGGGACACAGAAGCCCAGGACGTGAAAGTCAAAAGAGGTTTTATGGGTCACAGTCTAAACCCTTGGCGAGACCCCAACTTCTTTCACAGAGGCTCGTTCCAAAGTGTGTTCCATAGATCACTGGAATGGTGGGACCCTAACAACCACATCATAAAGGGCACCACCATCCAGGAAGTCTGGGGAAAGCTGGGTTCCTTCTTTACTGCAGGATGCACTCAGAATCCCAAACAGGCGGCGCCGGGCGTGGTGGCGCACACTTGTAATCTCAGTACTTTGGAAGGCGGAGACCAGAGGACCCGGGTTCGCGGCCAGCCTCAGCTCTCTCTCTCTCTCTCTCCCTGTCTCTCTTTCTCTCTCTCTCTCTACTTAGTGAGGCCCTCCGCAACTTCGTGAGACCTGGTTTCAAAATAAAGTATAAAAAATAGGGCCGGGGGTATAGTTCGGAGATAGAACGCCTCTGGGTTCTATCTCTGGTACCGCCCTGGTACCGCAAAAAAAAAAAAAAAAGAATCCCAAACAGGCTACTGCACATTGGGACCAAAAGGGAAGAGAATATAGGATATTTCCAAAATGTGTGTGACCTCAGAACATTTTTCCCAGAGTATCTCATGGGACTAATGTTTTGGGTGCATATTCTGTCATCCTACCATATAATCGTGCAATATCTGCTTCCATACCTCCTACAATAGGGAGCTCACCACCTACCAAGGCTACCCATTCCACTGAGCTCGCCACCTACCAAAGCCACCCATCCCACTGTAGTAGAAAGCTCTTCCTTCTTGTGAGTGGACATCTTGCAGCCTGTGTACCCCAGGCCCTGAGACTACACAGGCCCATCCGTTCTCTCTACCCAGGACGGCCTTGCAGCGCTCAGAGCTAGCACATGCCCCATCTCCTCACTCAACTCTCCCCAAACTTCTCAAAACTCAATTTTGAGTTTTTGAGACCCCCCCCAGCCTCCCACGGGGACTCAATGCCCTTCCCCTACCCCACACCAGCCATCCATACCTGGCTCCCAGGATTCAGCGGGGCCAGGATGATGTAGTTGGGGTCAGTGGGGGCAGTGGCTCGGGACAGCGCAGGCAGGGTGTGCTGGCCCCCACGCTTGGTCACCTCGGTGTAGCGCTCCCAGCCTCCAAGCAGCAACCCGTCCGAGCTGTCACACACGAGGTGGCAGCTATGGCGCTGTTCGGGCCGTGCCTGAGCCCCGTGGGTACAGTTCTTCTCCCTCTTGTTGGGGGGTGACTGGAGGTCGTGTGCGGACTTGCAGGAGGCGCGCCGTAAGACCCCGCCATCTGGCCCCGGCTTGATCTGGGGGACCATGCGCCACACAAGCAGGATGATCTCACCATGACAGCTCCTGGAATTTGAGGGAGCACACAGAGGAGATGAGTCTGGGGGAGACCCAAGGAAGCCAGGGTGGAGCCTGCAGGGCAGAGAGGAAGGGGGGAGGAGGGAGCAAACACCGCAGGGAGCTCCGAGTGTCAGGGCAGGAAGGAGTGCAGAAGGCTACTCTAGGCAGGGACAGTGAGGGGGTCTCTGGGGTCAACCCTATCCTAAGCTCACTCAGCAGTGGTCTTTGTGAACCAAGGCCGGGTTCAACAGCAAAGAGCGCCATACTTGTGAGGTCAAGCAAGTAGAAATGAGAAAACCACCTAGAGGCCACCTTCGTCTAGTCATTCTAGAAGCAAACCAAGATAGGACCGTTAGGGTCTAACCCTGGGAGGGGAGGGTCACAACTAAGAGGCCCAAATATTCTTTTTTTTTTTTTTTTTTTGGCTGTACTTGGGGTTGAACCCAGAGGCATTCTACCTCTGAACTACAGTGCCCCTCCCTCCAGCCCTTTTTGTGTTTTGTTTTTGTTTTAAAACAGGGTTTCACTAGGTTGCTGAGAGTCTCATACTTGCTGAGGCTGTCCTTGAACCTGTGATCTTCCGGTCTCTGCCTCCCAAGTACTGGGATTACAGGTGTATGCCACCACGCCTGGCTGGGGCCCAAACATTTTAAATAAATTTGTTTAATTGTTGGGTTGAAACATTTGCAATATCTACACACCCTTAGACAAAGGGCTCAGCTCTTAGGTTGCAGAAATAATTAGCTAAAGTGGCAGCAACCCCCTGGAGCTGTGTCACAAACCACATGGTCTGTTGAAGAGCTTCTTCCCTGCTGTGGCTCTGGGATCCAAAATTGCTCTGAGCCTGAACCCTCCATTTTCGGGACAAGAAATGGATTCCCTGAGAAGCAAGTGAATTGCTCACAGCTGGGTGAGGGGAGGAGGGACGTAAGAGCAGGGCAGGGCGACTAGCCCAGGGCCAGGGTGGGGAAGATGTTCCGCCCGCCGCCCCTGTCACCGGATCTCGTGTGCCAGCTCCACACATTTCCAGTGTTCCACCGGCCTCTCGTTCAGCTGCAGGACCATGTCCAGCTGTTGCAGCCCTGCCCGCTCCGCCGGGCCTCCTGCAGGGACAAAGAAAACCCATTCAGGGGCCCCTACAGCCCAAGGCCCCCTCCAAGACTCCCCTCCTGGAGTCCTTGGCTTGCATGGTGACCTCAGACAAGGACTGCCCTTTTTCTCTGTTTCTTCATCTGTGAAATAAGGGGCCCAACTGGGTGGCTCTCAGGCCTTGAAGAGGCGCCCTCTGCCCCTCCTCCCCCCAGTGCTGGCTCACCTCTCCCCTCCCCAGGGCCTCCAAGCCCATTGAGAACCAGCCCTGTTGCCAGTCGCACTTCATTCATTGCCCCTACCCCGCTCACTGAATGCCAACCCCATGCAGGCACAGGGGACCACCTGATCCCCGAGCCCCGGCTTCTGCCCACAGAATGCATACTCTGTGTGAGAAGAAATCTTTCACTTGTGAAAAATCAGGATGGAATGGCTACTTTGAAGTGTTAATCAGGCTTGTGATGGGATAAAATACCAATTCCAAATAGAGTTCATAAATGACTCTCGTTTTCCCAGGCAGCCATGACAAAAATCCAGCTTTCGTTCCTATTCTAAATGACTGGGAACCAAAATATAAAGACCTATTTTCATTTTGATAAAAACAAAGAGTGGGTCTATTTTCATAAACTTCGGTTTCATCTGTGGTCATTTAAAAATATTATTCTTTTCATTTTGAAAACCCAGGACTCTGTTCCAGTTGGGGGTTCCCCGTCCAGTTCCATCCTATCTGCACAACCCAGGTGCTTAGTGGGCAAGGAGGACTGGCACCTCCGAAGGGCTCGCTTACCAGAATCCACAGCCTGGACTCGGACCGGAGAGTCGCAGCAGATGGTGAAGCCAAAGCCGTCTTTGCCCCTCGGGATGGTGATCTAGGACACAGCCCTGCCAGTCACTCCCAGGGGCCGGGAGGCTGGGAAGCCCACAGGCCCCACCTGGAGCCGCCCTCCTCTCCAGGGGAACCCGAGCCAAACAGGAGCTGGCCGGCTGTCCCTGTCCCAGCCCAGGCATCTTGACACCGGGTGGGTTGTGGGCCCAGCAGGGAGCTGAGAGCTCAGGAGGGAACCCCCGCCAATGCAGGGAGAGCCTGGAATGGATGGGGGTCTGGGAAAGGCCAGCCTTGACGTCCCAGCACCAGCACCCCGGCCTTCCACCCACGGGCCCACTGGAGCTGCACCTCCACCTTGCCGGGCCCCTCTGCCCGCCTCACTCCCTTCTTCTGTTCCCAGAGGCCTCGTGCCATTGGCCAACCTGGTGGCTGCCCTCCTAGGCACAGGGCAGGGAAATGGACACACTCGTTCAGGCCAAAGGTCAGAGGGAGAGTGCTGGAGCCCTCCAGGCAGGCCTGACCAGGAAGCCAGTGGAGACGGGGGTGAGCAGAGAGCCTCCAGGCTGCACCTGATCCAGCCCCTGACTTTGCTGTGCCCACCGAGGGCTGGGTGCAGGGCAGGTCCCAGTGCCTATTTTCAGAAGTCCCCTGAAAGGGCCCTGCTCTCTGGAAGCTCTTTGCAAACCAATACACAGTTATTGAGCTCCCATTGCATGTCAGGCTCTGCTGAGATACAGAGGCAGGAGACCTTGGCTCCCAGGGGTCACGAGGGTACATAGATTTCTCAAAAAATAAAAGCAGGACATGACAAGCAAGAGAGCAGAACAGGAGGGCTGTGCTGCAGACAGCGTTGTGACTGTGGACACTCTTGTGCATGGCAAAGGCTGAGTCAGTGAGGGCAGCCCAGCAGCGTCACCAGGGGAAGGACGCAGTGCACGACATGGCTCACAGGCTCACTCCAGTTGCTAAGGGAGTAAAGTCAGGCAAGGGCTTCACTAGCATCCCAAGAATGCCTCTAGCAGAGGTGAGGCTTAGGATGGGCCCTGGGAGTTGGGGGGCGATAGGGAAAGTGACCCCAGCAGGTTGGAAGACGCCAGCTCAGCAAGTCTGTAAATGACCAAGGGTGTTGGGCTCCTGGGAGCCCGCTATCTCCTCCCTTCAGGGATTGCATCTTCAGGGCTGGGTGCCCACATTCACTGCCAGCTGACCCAAGGCCAGGCACGAGGAAGGGGAGCGGGTGGGGGCCCAGGGTGTCCAAGGCCCTTGGAAGCTGCTGGGGCCCCTGAGGCTCTGCTTCCCACCAGCCCTGGGCCTGGATTCAAAGCAAGTTTGTAAAACAGGAAATCTGACAGACAAGGAGAAGGGGGAGGGGGCAGGAAAATACCCCGCTCCCATAAGAATTCTGGGAAAACACGCAGCTAAGACAGGAAGAGGGAAAAAAAAATGGAAAGAAAGAAAGAAAAACAAACCCAGGAGTGAGTGTAGAAAGCGAGAGGAAAGGAGCAACTGCTAACTGCCCAGCCTGGTCCAGGCCAGAGAAGACAACAGGAGGCTCAGGCATGCCATGGGACCAGCAGGGAGCTTTGGGGGACTCGCACCCCACCCTTCAACCCAGCAGCAGCTGGACCCAAAGCCTTTTCAGCATTTCCCCCCTCCTACCACCCCTCCACGGTGTCATAGCACCACCTGCCTGGAAAACAGGTCCCAGCACCCACCCTGGGCTCTGATCTCACAGTTTGTAGGTAGTGGGCCCAGAGCTGAGTCAGGAGAGAAGAAATGCACTCCCACACCCTGGTGCCCTCGTCCGGGTGGGGCCAGGAGCTCCTCCGCCTTCCTGAACGCCAGCCTAAGAAGAACCAGCCCAGGCACCAGTCCAGCCCAATGGGGCCCGAAGGAGTGGAAGGAGGGAGTGCGTAAGAAAACAAGCTCATCTCCTGGGACTGCGCGAGGGAAGCAGAATTATGATCTGTCCATCATGATCGCTGACTACATTGAGAGAGTGGGGTCCAGAGCCTGTCCATCACTGTCACCCCAGGAAAGGTGGTTTAAGCACGCCCATTTTACAGAGAAGGAAAACTAAGCTCAGAAGTGAGAATGTGCACCCCGCAGCCCTCCTTTCTGACCCCAGGCCTGGGGGAGGGGGCAGCCCTGCCTTGACGCCTGTCCTTCCTGGGGGTGGTTCCCGCTCTGTCCTGTCCGGGACAGGAACTGCCACTGCTCCGGGGTCTCAAGCAGGTGGCACCTCACTTCTGCTCCCGCGCCTGGTCTCTGGTGCTCCGTCATGCCTGGACTTCTGACCCCAACTGCCACCATTTAGAACACTCCCGAGGATGCGGCAGACATTGAGCCAGGCGCTTCACATGCATTGTCCTCTTGACTCTCCCAGCCTCCGCACTGGATGTTACTGTCCCTATTTTAGGGACAAGGAGATTAAGGCCCAGAGAGGTGAAGTGACTTGTTCAAGGGTCGCAGCTAAAGGGGGCAGAGCTGGATTTGAACCCGGGTCCCACAGAAAGCTTGGTGCTCTCCACTCTGTGCTGGCTTCTATCATAGGAGCCATGTTGAACTCTGAGTCCCAGAGCCCCACATCCATCCCACACTGACACCTGGCTGCACTCTGACTGCCATGCACCCCGGTCTCCTGTCCCATACGCTCAAGGAGACTGGGGACTTTGCGACACCCCAGCCAGTGCTCTCCCTGCCTCGCCACTCTGCCACCTGAGGCTGCTCTGCCAGGCTGCAGGTAGGCAGGGAGCATGGAGTGGGGCCGGTGGGGTGGGACCTGAGAGCTGGGGAGGGCTAGGGGGAGAACACACGGGTCCCCTAGTGGCAGGTGTGGGAGCAGGGGGCCCCTCCGGGCATCACCCTGGCACCTACATGCCACATGTCAGAGGGGTCAGGACCCAGATTCCAGTCTGATCATTAAACAAGCAGAGCAACTTAACTACATTGTTTTTTTTTTACATCAGAACAATTTCTGTGCTCCCTTCCAGCTTGGGCATTACCAAGCCCTGGACATCTCTTGCCTCCACCCTCCCTGACTCCATTCCTTTTTTAGCCTCAGCACAATTCCAGAGAGGCTCAGGGGCTAACCGGGTCATCACTCTGTCCGTCATCACTCAGAGACTCCCCACTCTATCCCACCTTCCAAGATGGGGGGCCCAAAGGCCAAACCCTCTCAGTGAAGTTGGACTCCAAACCCACAAGAACCCTGAGCCACCTAATCCAAGGCGTTGAGGTGTGTGTGGTGTGGGAATCACGGGGGTGCACGCATACACAGAAACACCTTATCTCAGCCGGGCGTGGTGGCGCACGCTTGTAATCCCAGTACTTGGGAGGCTGAGACAGGAGAATCGCAGGTTCAGGGACAGCCTCAGCAACTTAGTGAGACTCTCATCAATCTAGTGAGACCCTGCTTTAAACTAAACATAAAATAGGGCTGGGGGTGTAGCTCGGTGGTAGAATGTCCCTGGGCTCAATCCCCAGTACCACAAAAAAAAAAAAAGAAGAAAGAAACACCCTATCTCACATACAAACACACACAAAAGGGAGAACAGCACTGCCATCCCCTCAGAAGTGGGGAAAGTTAGCAAAAACATAAAAGCCGCCCCAATACCCAGCCGCTCAGCCAACAAGCCATTCGCCATCTCAGACTTGAGACGTGTTTTTTAACTCATACCCCTCCCCTGATAAAAAGAACAGAAAATCCACTGGACACCACCGAGCCAGTGGTTAGGACCCGCACAGGGCAGGGCCTCATCTGTCCCTAACGCCGGACAGCAGGTGACAGGCTCGGCCTGTGTCTAGCTTCTGCCTGGGCCCTCCCCACCCCCCAGAACAAAATGTGCTTGCAGGAAGCCAGAGAAGGCAAACAAGGCCTGTGGGGAGAGGTCCCGCTTAAGTGAACCCCCATCCCGGGTCCCCCAAGCCCCCCAGGCCCTCCCTGGGGACCAAGCACCCACCTGGCGGTAGCGGCGCTCCGAGCACACCTTGCAAAGCCCATTGAAGCGGTTCATGGCTGCGGGTCCTGCCTCGGCTGCCGCCCCATGAAAACCCAGCTCTCCCCCAGCAGCGGGAGCCCGCACTGCGCCCGTCAGCCTGGCATGACCGCCCTGGGAAGCCGCCCCGCTGAAGAATGGCAGGAAATCACCTCTCACCTCCCCAAGCCCTGTCTGCGCTGTGTGCCTCTGCAGATAAGCCCGAAGGCTTCCTGAAACCTCAGAATGACAAGGAAGAGGGAGAGTTTTATATTAAAATTCCTGTCAACTAGTTAGTATTCCCCGGGCCCGGCGGGGAGAGGGCGCCTTTGTTCTGGCTGCATTCTCCGCCATGGGCCACTTTGTGATTCCAATGTTCTCACAAACACCCCTCGCTGCCCTGCCTAAGGAGAACCCAGGCAGAAAACACGCCCCGCTTTGCAAGGATGCTGCCTCCCCACCCCCTGTGAGTCCCAGGTCCCCAGGGGCAAACCCAGGGACTAACCCGCCTAGAGAATCCCAGGATGCCTTGGGGGGCTGTACTGTGGACATCCCGTCTCAAGACAGGGAACACAGAACATCTGGAGGCTGGGGACCACCTGCCACCCAGGAGCTACTTAAAATCCTTGTCCACCTAAGAGGGCTGCATTCAGGGTCTGATGATACATGGACCATAAAGTCAATGTAGAAAGTGTTTCCAAATCATTGGACAATCTACCCTCCTCATCCTACCAAGGAAGAAACAGGCCCGGGAGGTTCAGGCAGGGCAAAAGCCAGGCCCTGTCTCCTGCCTTGTAGTCCCCGGATCACATCCTGCAGAGCAGGGCCGCTGTGTGCACCCAGCCCCATCTGCCCACCTGGGAGCCCCTGGGGAAGCCCGCCCACCTGCTCATGAATGTCAGTTTTTCACTCCAAACCTGATTACAGAGGCTGTTCCGGGTTTGGTTGCTGTGTGACTGTGGGCATGTGACCCAGGTTTGGGGGCCTCCATCTCCCTACCTGCTCAATGCAGGAGTTGAACAGGTGACCTTCAGAGGCTCTTCCCAAGCCTCTGGCAATCACACCCTCTCAGCTGACACCCCTCAGCCCACAAGCCAGAGAAATCCAATGAACCTCAGAAGAATGTCTCCACGGGCTCAGGCTTATGTGCAGAATCCAGCACAAAGCAGGACTTTCCTGAGCCACGGAGAATCCTGCACAGCCCATAGCCATGCAATTCCCATGAATCACCGGGGCGGCTCCCTGGTGACCTTCCTCCCTGTGCTTAGCAAGCAGAGGGAGGAAGGAAGGTCTTTGCAGCTACCCTCAATGCCAGATGATGCCTTTAAATTCCAAATGAAGCCACAAAAAACAGAGCTGGCAAGTTACGCTAATGCCACACTATCCAATATGGTGGCAACTAAACACATGTGCAGGGTAAACTGAAGTTACTTAAAATAGAATAAAATGCCATTCAGTTCCTTGATCCCGCTAGCCACAGTCGAGTGTTCAACAGTCACAGGCAGCAAGCAGCCACCATGTTGGGCAGCGGGCTCGAGGCTCTACTCCACCAGGCCAGACCTTGCACCTTGCTCATGATCCATCCCAGCACCTGGCCCCGGGTCTAGTCCATGCAGGGGCAACCACCTCATGAATGAGAGAATGCACTGAGTCAGTGAAGCGAAAGTGTTTTGGAGATGGTGATGCACCTACAGGTAAGATGTTACGGCCTGTGTCCATGGTCAATGTGGCCTGTTCCCCGCTAGGCACGTGCGGGAGGCAGCATGGTGCTATGTTCTCAGGCAGCCAGAGCTTCCTCAGAGCCCGCCTCTGCCTCTCGCTGATTGATTGTGCACTGACCTAACGTCTCTGAACCTGTGTTCCTCACCTGGAAGATGGGGCGGTAACAACTACTTCAGAGGTGGTGGTGAGGTTAGACCGGAACAGTACCTGAGATGCTCATGAGTCGCTGGGAGTTTATTTTCCCTTCTCTCAGTGGGTCGCCTGACATGCTCTGCAGAGAGACTGAAGGAATTTGAGAGAATTCTCCCCAATCCCTACGTGAAGTTCCACTCCAGGTTCGTGGAGTAAGAACCACCATGGAGTTAAAAACCATCGGTCTCAGGCTCCGAGTCATGGCGGCTCCCTGGCCTCAGCAGCCTAACCTGAGAGGGTGACTCAGCCACGGGGCCAGGGGAAGCAGAGGGTCTGGGGGCCTCTGGGAAGGGGAGGACCCAACTTCTAGAGGCCAAAAGTCAGTATGATTCAGATGCCTCCATTTCCAGGGGTGGGGGCCTGGCACTCTCCTCACCCCTATCACAATCATGAACAGCCTGAGAAAGGCATCCATGATGTCTTAGGAAAGTCAAGAATACTCCCTTCAGAATGCACTACTCGCTGAGTTTCAAATACCAAACGCTGCCCTCTTTGTGGGCCTCCCAGGCCAAGGGACTGACGAGGAGCAGATCAGAACCCCTGGAGCAATGCTCCAGCGCCATCAGCCCTGCCCAGTCCTGTCCCCACCTACCTGGACTTTCTCCCCATTCTCAGTGTCTCTGCCTCCTGGTATTCTCAGCAGCGGGTCTGGAAGGTGACAAAGCAGAGACAGAGCGTTTCTACTGGTATACGAGGTCCCTTTCCACAGACCACCCAGAGGACGAGGCTGGCCAACGGGTCCGTGTGGCTACACAGCCCATTCCTGGCCTCCAGGATGTGGAGATGCTCAGGGCTTGGGCCAGGCAGGGGCTCAGAAGCTAGGGCTGCATGTGGTTAGGACAGAACTAAAGGGGACATGGAATCCAAGACCTGTGCCTCGGGGACTCATGACAGGACCTAAACACCCTGCTTGCAGAGGCTCCTTGATAAATGGAGCCTGGGAAGGACCATTCAGGAAGCACCGAGCCCTCCGTGAGCCATGTGGGGTCAAGCCCATAACCTTCTCCAAGAAAAGTCCAACCGGATAAATGAAGATGTCATGGGAAAGAGGAGCCTGCAGCCTGGCAGCAGCCTGGGGTAGCAGGTGCCACGAAACACGGGGGGGAGGAGGGCTGAAGGGAGTGTCACGCACCTCTCAGGGGCCGCAGCCGCCGCCTGGCCACTTTCAGGTGCTTGGTCCGGCCGAGGGCCTCCCCCAGGAGATAGTACCAGCCGCTGATCTCCTGTCACAAGAGAAGGAAGGACATGTTCAGACAAAGGAGGCAGAGGGCACAAGTCAGGCAGCCACCAACCCCCCTCAAAAAGTAGCAGCTGGATGCTTCCCCCAGAGAGACACACACACACACCAGCCCCCACCCCTGTCTCAAGGCTGCCACACCTGCTCCTACAGGAAGCCTTCCCGAATGCTCCAGGCAGGACTGGTCCTCCCCTCTGCCAAATTCCCGCAGCCTCTTATCCCTGGAGGACAACTGTGGACTTGCCTGTCCCCCCATCTTGCACCTGCCTCTAGATTGTACACAGGCCCTTTGACATGCCTAGCGCTGAGCCTAGTATACAGTAGGAGCCCAATCAATGTTCATTGACAGAGCAAAAGGGAGGAAGTGAAAGTGGGATGGAGAGGCCAAAAAGTGGGCATCCTGAGGTCCCTGCGCAGTCTCTGTGGGAAACATCTTTTCCCAGGGGGAAGGACGCTGAGGCTGCAGTCAAGAGATCACGAGGACCCAGGCGCGGGTAACGCATCCTCAGCCATCCCCCACCAGACTTCACTTCCAGGACATGAATCTGGGGGGCAGGGCCATGCAGCAGGCCAGCAGGACATTTCCAGGGATGTACAAAAGGAACGCATCCCTCCCCTGCGCGACACCTTCAGGTCTGGGGTGGGGGACAGGGCCGAGTGGAGATGGATAAGGGTTGGTGACCCAGAGGGAGGGTCTCCACATCCCATGTCCTCGTCCAGTCAAGGGCAACTCCATAGAGGACGGTGCTGCTCCCCCACCCCGAAGCACCTGCTGGACCCGGAAGTATGAGGCCCAGCAGACACATCAAGAGGACCCCTGAGGCGGGCCACCAGAAGCACCCGGCCCACTCTTCCAGGGCAGGCCAGGAGTGCCCTGCGCCCCCAGGGACCTGCCAGTGTCCTTGGCAGACACCAGACTCAGAGCCTCCTGGGAGGCCTTGGGGCCACCTAACTGCTCTCTGGCAAGACAACCCAAAAAAGGGACCCAAACCCTCAGCTAGGCAGGTGACAAACAGTGCTGTTACCCAGGCCACTGGCGCCTGCCTCAGGGACACCATGTCACAGATAGAAGCTCCACCCAAGGATTCCCAGAGAAAGCCTGCCTATACTAGTCCAGACCTAGGCAGGATGGTGTGCTGGAAGCTTCCCCAGGACCCACCTTGTCTGGAGTCAGGAGGGACTTCACCCCGAAGCTCATGCAGCCAACAAGTGCCCGGTGCCTGGAGAACAGCAGAGGCCAAGTCAGCGCCTTCGTTGGGTTGAACCAGGAGTTCACTACGTAGTACACCACCGAGTTGCCTGACATGCCGGGCTCAGAGGGCTTTACAGTGAGGTATACGGAGGAAAACACAGCCCAGAGTCGGTTCCCTCCCCGAGGTTGCGGGACTGGTGAGCATCCAGATCTGGGGAGCCTGAGCATCCTAGGCCCTGGCACAGCACTTGCTCCACCAACTGCAGAAGCTCTGAGCAGGTTTAACTGTCCAGAGCTGGGTAGGTGGGGGAGCTGGTCCTGGCTGGGGATGGTCAGTCAAGAGGCAAGTTACGGTAGCTCAGCTAAAGAACCTCTGTCTCACCGGGCACGGCGGGGCATGCCTATAATCCCAGTACTTGGGAGGCTGATACAAGAGGATCACAGGTAGGAGGCCATTCTCAGCAACTTAGCAAGACCGTTTCAAAACAAAAAAATAAAAAGGGCTCAGGGTGTAGCTGGGTGGTACAATGCCCCTGGGTTCAATCCACAGTACTGAAAAAAAAAAAAAGGCAGTCATGGTAGTGCACGTCTGTAATCCCAGTACTTGGGAGGCTGAGGCAGGATGATCACAGGTTCAAGGTCAGTAGTGCATCGTAACTGAACGAGACTCTGTTTCAAAATAGGGCTGGGGATGTAGCTCAGAGGTAGACTGCCCCTGGGTTCAATCCCCAGTACCACAAAAGGAAGGAAGGAAGGGAGGGAGGGAAAGGAATAAATTAATATTTGTCTCAGGCCCTGGGCAGTTCTCAGACTAAGGTCCAAACGTACTCAACACACAAAAGTCACTGTGACCCATCTGACCTGGCTGCCAGTGGGCAGGTAGGCACAAGCCAGGGCCAGGCCTCAGGGAAATGTCAGGCTATGGTGAGGGGCTGAGCTCATTCTGGGCTTTTTTTTTTTTTTTTTTTTTTTTTTTGCGGTACCAGGGATTGAACCCAGGGGCGTTCTACCTCCGCGCTACACCCCCGG
>PVJS01054019.1:0-13093 GCA_004027185.1 Glis glis
TCTCTCTCTCTCTCTCTTTCTCTCTCTTTCTCTCTCTACTTAGTGAGGCCCTCCACAACTTCGTGAGACCCGGTTTCAAAATAAAGTATAAAAAATAGAGCCGGGGGTGTAGCGCGGAGGTAGAACGCCCTGGGTTCAATCCCTGGTACCGCAAAAAAAAAAAAAGAAAGGGAAGGGGATGTAGCTTGAAGATAAAATGCCCCCGGGTTCAATCCCCAGTACCAAAAAAATAAATAAAAACCTCCTTACATTTAAATTATAGTTTTCAAAAAAAAGATACATCCTTAACATTCCTTCTGAGCTGTCCTTTAATGTACTTTCTATATTGTTCTCCAGCAATGTTAAAACACCTTGTTACATAATTATTGCTATATTTAAACAATTGCTTTAAATATCATTAATACGTAGAAATACAGAATTATTCCACAGACATGCGTTGCCATCCTCTTGCAGGGCCCTCACACTCAGGCATTAATGGGTTAGATCTTATTCAGTATTTTGAGTTTCATAGATACTCACTTGGACCACACTGACAGACATTTAGAGACAGAGATATTTAAAATGTTGTTCTTATTTGTGTGTCATGCTATTTTGCTTACTGGCCCCAGTATAGGTTTAGCATAATAATATTTATAGTGATTATATAATCTTTACATGGGATTTGTATTTTCAGGTTTTAAGTGAAAGCTGTCCTGTGAATCTAGCACACAGTCCAATAAAGTGAAATACACATAGACAAATATTCAGTAGAGAATAGTCTGATGTTTCCATATACTCTATATGAGAAATGTTGATTTGAGTATGTTGTGCTATTTTTGAAAAATGTGAGAACTATAGTTTCTTGTTTAGACTTAAAATGTTTGATTAAATTAGCCAACTTATCATTGTTTTTTATGTTTGCAGGATGTGTTGATTTGTACCAACAAAATTTCATAAAATAAGTATAAAAATTGTTAAATTTCTGGGAAGCTAGACACTTTAATTTTGGTTCGTAGAAGTCATAATTTTCTATGAGAAATTATCTCTGGTTTTCTGGCTAGTACTGAGAACCATTTATACCATTTCATAGAAAAATGAATAATGAGGGTTTGGAATTTTCATGCAAACATAGCTATTAAAGAGAGTTAAATCTTTGTTCACTCTGAGGAAATAAATGCTTAGAAAATTCTTACTGTAAATATGATTATAGCAGTTTCCGAAAGCCAATAAAATAAGTATTTAGTCAGCTAATGAAAAATTTAGTCAGTGCAATTAAGTAGCTAATGTGGAGACATGAATTAAAGTTTCAGAGCTGCTGAGAACCTCTTACCTCAACTTGTAGGCTCAAGTGCTTTCACTCAGATCTTAGTAGTATAATTGATTATTCAAGGTAAACTTCTTTAGGAATAAGAATATTTCCAAACCTGTATCTTCGTATTGTGATCAGAAATGTTTTCTTGAGAGACAGGAAGCACTTCCTTTCCTTTCCTTTCCTTTCCTCTCCCCTGCCCGCCCTCCCTCCCTCCCTCCCTCCCTCCCTCCCTCCCTCCTTTCTTTCTTTCTTTCTTTTTTTTTTTTGTGGTACTGGGGTTTGAACCCAGGAGCATGCTTCCACTGAGCTATACCCCCAGCCCTTTAAATTTTTATTTTGAGGCAGGATCTCGCTAAGTTGCAGTCTGGTCTTAAACTTGTGATCCTCCTGTCTCAGCTTTCTGAGTACTGAGATTACAGGCATGTGCCACTTTCATTAAAAAAACAAAAACAAAAACAAAAACAAAAACAAAAACAAAACAAAAAACCTTTCTCTTTTGAGTCCCTAATGTGTCCTGAAAACCTTTTTATTATGTGAGAGGAGTCAGGTAATTTGATCTAAGTTCAGAGCTCTTTGCTTGGAAAAAGATCTTTATATGAAGGAATTCTAACAATATATATTTTGCTTGTTTTACTTGGAGTTTTAATTATACTATGACTCTTGCATACGAAGAGTAATTGTAAGTATTTTCTAAAACTATGAATTCTTGTTAATTAGTTCTGCTGAATGCGGCTGGAGATAATCACATCTCTGTGCAGATAGGTGCCACTCAGCATTCATTTTACACACGCCCATGGCTGGCTGCTTCTCTCATATCTCACAGTGGTTTCCCCATATCATCACTTTCCCAAATTTCTCACTCCCACTTTCCCCATTTCACACTTAGTAACTAACCTTTCAACCTACTTCACAGAGAAAATGTACGGATGAATATGTTCCCTCAAAACCTGCACCCTGACTATACACTTGTCTACATTTGTACCTTTGCTTATTCCTTCTGTCCATTCTTAGAGGCCAAAATGGCCTGTCTTGCATTTGAGGCAAATCCCACCACCATGTTCTGTGGTTTACTTTGCTGTTCAACTCAGGGATATTACACCATCAAACTGGATTCCACTTCTCTTTTCAAATTTTCTCTTCTCTTGTTGGAACTTTTCCTTCACCACATGAACATTCTGACTTCCATCTTGACACAACATTTTCACTTCATCAATCCTTAATCTTTCTTTGACTACTGCCCTCGTTCCCATATTCAGTGACAAACTATTGAAAGAAGTCTTATGTTTGCTGTCTCTACTTCCTTATTTCTGATTCATTCACCACCAAACCTAGTGTAATTTGGCTGTTACTTGGAATCTGATTTTACTAATTCACCATTGACTGACTGCCTGTCTCTCTCTCTGTCTCTTTCTTTGATTCTACCTCTGAGCTACACCCCAAGCCCTACTTTTTCTCTTTTTTATTTCGAAACAGGGTCTCACTAAGTTGCTAAGGGTCTTACTAAATTGCTGAGATGGCCTTGAACCTGTGATCCTCCTTTCTCAGCCTTCCAAGTACTGAGATTGTAGGCATGGGCCACCACACTTGGCTTCCATTGACTTTTTTTTTTTTTTTTTTTTTTTTTTGCAGTACTGGAGATTGAACCCAGGGGCATTCTACCTCCGAGTTACACCCCCAGCCCTATTTTTTATTCTTTATTTTGAAACAGGGTCTCACTAAGTTGCAGAGGCCTCACTAAGTAGCTGAGGCTGGCCCCAAACCCGGATCCTCTAGTCTCAGCCTCTCGAGTACTGGGGATTACAAGCGTCACCACGCCCGGCGGCTTCCATTGACTTTCTAATTACAAAATTTGATGGATTATATATGGTTCTTATTTTATCTTTCTGCTGAGCTGCTCTTATTTATTTATTTATTTATTTATTTGCAGTACTGGGGATTGAACCCAGGGGCATTCTACCTCCGAGCTCCACTCCCAGCCCCATTTTATTCTTTATTTTGAAACAGGGTCTCACTAAGTTGCAGAGGCCTCACTAAGTAGCTGAGGCTGGCCCCAAACCCGGATCCTCTAGTCTCAGCCTCCCAAGTACTGGGATTACAAGTGTGCACGGTCATGCCTGGCTTTCTCTTATTTTTTGAACTGTTTCTCCTTTCTTTGAGACACTGCTTCCTTTCATTTTCTTTTTTCCTCTGACTACAAATCTTTTTGGCCAACTCTTCTTTCTCTGCTAAAGTTATTAATTGTGCCAGATCTTCCCTTAACCTTTTGGTCTCATTTGCAACATTAACTGAGTGAGTACTACCAAGTACTTTCTAGGCTCTGTTCCTGGCACTTCTTGAACGTTGTTTCTGATAATTTAAAACAACTCTGAACAGCCATGGACCTTTGCTGCCACCACTACTCAGGGGTAGGATTTAACATAGTATGTTTGATTCTAAAGCTATATTGTAATAATATATGAGTCTGCTTGGGCTGCCATAGCAAAATCCCATAGACTTGATAATTAAAACAACAGAAATTTCTTATAAATCTGAAAGCTAGAAAGTCTTGGCTAATTTCTTCCTGGTGAATGTTCTCTTCTTGGCTTGTAGATGTCTGTCTTCTGTTAAGTTCCATAGTAGCTGTCCTCACAGGGCATGGGGAGGGGGGGAGAGAAAGTATCTCTTCTTATAAAGGCACTAATCTCATCATAAGGGCCCCACCTTTATGACCCCTTATAAATCAGATCACCTCTGAAAGGCCTCATCTCCAAATACCATCACATTGGGGGTCGGAGCATCAACATCTGAACTGGGGAGGGGGGCACAATTCAATCCATAGCAAATGGTTTTCAAACCTTTTAAAGGAACAAAATAAAAAAAAAAACCAAACTCCTACTAGGCTCTTCAAATATAAAGTAGATAAAAACAGTACTATGGGAGTGACAGGTCCCTAGCTCCTGAAGACAGCTTGCAACTTCTCCCATCTAACCTGACAATGCCCCAAAGGCAGCTCTCTCAGAACCCAGGGGCTCTTAGAAAACCAGGTAAACAGACAGCGATTGATGTTAAATCCCAAGTCTGTATTTATTTATTTATTTATTGCTTTAAATTCAGATTTCCAAATGGATCCTGACCTGGGCACTTCTATCTTTCTTTTTTTTTTTTTTTGTGGTACCAGGGATTGAACCCAGGGGCATTCTACCTCTGAGCCACACCCCAACCCTATTTTTATTCTTTATTTTGAAACAGGGTCTCACTAAGTTGCAGAGGGCCTCACTAAGTAGCTGAGTCTAGCCGGGAACCCAGATCCTCCTGTCTCAGCCTCCCAAGTACTGGGATTATAAGCATGCGCCACCACGCCCAACAACACACCTCTATTTTTCTACTTCAGTTCTTTATGTCCCAAATGGAATTTTCTTCATTGTGAAATCTGTTGCAACTATTATACATCTTTTGGTGAAACTTCCTCGCCCAGTTAGTCTTCCAGGTTGGAGACTTTGGAGTTGATAAAGATTTCTTCTTACAACTGTCTTATATTTAATTGGATACTTAAGGTCTTACAGAGTCATAGCCCCATAGAGGCCCTCATAATCTTTTACTTTGCCTCTTTTTTCACCCTCTCGTTCTCCAACCCATCTTTCATTCAAAGATAAAGATTTCTAAAATTCAGGTTGAATTACTTTACTTACCCATTAACATCTTTTCATGGGTTCCCATTTTCTTTTTTTTTTTTTTTTTGGCGGTACTGGGGATTGAACCCAGGGGCGTTCTACCTCCGCACTACACCCCCAGCCCTATTTTTTATACTTTATTTTGAAACCGGGTCTCAATAAGTAGAGAGAGAGAGAAACAGGGAGAGAGAGAGAGAGAGAGAGAGAGCGAGCTGAGGCTGGCTGCGAACCCGGATCCACGGGTCTCCACCTCCCAAAGTACTGGGATTATAAGTGTGCGCCACCACGCCCGGCATCTTTTTTTTTTTTTAAGAAGGAATCTGGTTAAGCACATACCTATAATCACAGTACTTGGGAGGGTGAGACAGGAGGATCGCAGGTTCAAGGGCAGCTTCAGCATCATAGTGAGACTCTGAGAAAACCAGTTAGAACCTTTCTCAAAAACAAAAAATGAAAAGGACTGAGGTATAGATTGGAGATAGACCTCTGGGTCCAATCCCCAAGTACCGAAATAAAAAAAAAAATGGAGGGGGCCTCTGGCTATGTTGTTCAAACTCCCAACTGATCCTCCTACCTCAGCCTCCTTAGTAGGTGGAACTACAGGTATATGCCTCCATGCCCAGCTTCTGTTACCTATTTTAATAGATATTCAAGCCATACAAGGCCCTCAAGATTTGACACTCTGAATGTACCATTCTTCTCAGGCCTCAAGCCATTGTACACTCATCTTTTTCCAGAATAATCTTCTTTGCTTCTTTATCTACCTGGTAAATTATCATTCTCCCTTCATATATCAACTTACACATGTATGTTTTCTGCACTTCTCTGATTTCTCTAGGTTTCCAGTTCTCTTATAATTAAAAATTATTGATTTTTTTCATATCTTTCTTCCTACTAGACTTTGAGCTCCTTGGGAACAAGGGTTGTTTTCTCATCTAGTACAGTACCTGAGATATAGTAAGTGTTCAAGATATGTTCATTGAGTAAATGGATTCTTTTCAAGAATATTAATTTTTTAAACATATCTACTGCCACCTGTTTCATCTGTTAATGAGGTAGTAGGATAACATGATTTCTTTGGGTTTTTATTTTTTATTTTTTGCAGTACTGGGGATTGAACCCAGGGGCGTTCTACCTCCGCGCTACACCCCCGGCCCTATTTTTTATACTTTATTTTGAAACCGGGTCTCACGAAGTTGCGGAGGGCCTCACTAAGTAGAGAGAGAGAGAGAGAGAGAGAGAGAGAGAGAGCTGAGGCTGGCCTTGAACCCGGATCCTCCGGTCTCCGCCTCCCAAAGTACTGGGATTACAAACATGCGCTACCACGCCTGGTGGATAACATGATTTCTAATTTTTCCTTCCAGTTTTAGGATTATGTGTTACTCCCCTCACTATACTGTCTTCACTCATGATTCTTCTCATTTATTTTATGAAACATTTAAAATTTATTTTCACTACTGACATCGGATTAATTTGGATTTAAATACAATTATCTTATTTTTAGTTCCACAAAACATTGGCTTTTACAAATGAAGCCACTAGAAACAAAGTATATCAAGAATAACCTTTGTTTAGATTTTGCTTTTCTTTTCCTTTCTGTTGACTTATAGCATGTCCACTTCAAAGCATGTTCTAGAGATAAGAAAACTGTGATGTATTTTGAACTTGGGGATGACAGGTAGGAATAATTTTTCTCTCAGAAGAAGAATTCAAGAAAATAGTAGGGCTTCTTTCTTTTTTTCTTTTAACTTTTTAGAGTGATGAAATAAAGAATCCCCATTTTTTATTATAAGGCATTTTTATAATGTATTGAAGCAGGTTCTGTAAAATTAAGCCTCTAAAGCTCATGATTTTGGAAGGAAAGTTATATGTAACATACTAGAATGTGTTTTTATTTAAAATAATATACCAGTATGTGCATGGTTACAAGGCATTGCCAAAAAATATCTGGAAGCAAAACAGAATACTGACAATAATGCTATAATATTTTAAATAAGAGGAAAATATTTTCTTTACACATGAAGTTTTTGGTCCAAATAATATTTAACCAATTAAGTGACTAGTCTATTAAAGTAGTCTATTCCAGAAAAGCTTCATTTTTGGAACCATTGATTGCATTAGCACATTACTTAGGATAATAGGCATAGATCCCCCCACCCCCAAGTGATGTTGTGGTTTTACTTTTGGAAGAAAGTGCAAGTTTTCTGTGGGCTTAAGCATTAAAAATGCTTCTTAAAAACTTGAAATTATTACATATTAAATCAGAACTCTTGGAGCTTTTTCAGATTTTACTGTTATAGTTCCTTGTCCCTTGAGCTAGATATTTTATGAACCTGTTTTTACTTGCTGGAAAATAGATTTTTCCATAATTAAGAGAAAACACCAGTTATTTTATTCATTTAACTTTGTCTTTGCTTGTTATTGTTTGACTTAGAGATTTACCTAAGTTGTTGACATTATTCAGATTCCAGTATATGAAATAGAACTTTTGAGGAGAAGGTGCTTTGAATGGAAAGGTAAATATATTACAAAATCTCTAGCTTTGGGTGTGTCTAGTCCTGTTAGAATTTCTTGTTTTCCTTTGCATTCATAGTTGTATTCCATTATAATATTTAACTTTGAGTATAAAATTGGTTAATATAGCATGAGTTCACCTTATAAGCCTAAAGATAAAATCTCAAAGAAATTTTCAAATATACACATTTAAGAAAATACTAATATTTACATTCTAAATGAAGTCATTTTACACAATGCATTATACTCTATGTTATAGATAGCTTCTAATTTCAAGGAAACTGTCCTATCCTTCCCTCCCATCTTCCTGCACCACATCATACTTTACAGTGATGGCTGTTTTCATATCCTTTCTTTTTTATTTACCATCTTTTATCATGGCCACACTTTCTATCTATATCTTAACTAACCACAACCCTGATTTAATTTTTAAAATTCGAATTTCTCTGTTCAGAAGTTAGGATGATGGTTTTCTTAATGGTGGATGTTTAATGAGTAAATATTTATCTTGCAATTATGAAAAAACTTATCTTGAGCTGGGCATGGTGGCACTTGCTTGTAATCCCAGTATTTGGGGGGCTGATACAGGAGGATGGCTGATTCAGAGCCAGCCTTGGCAACTTAGTGAGGCTCTCAGCAACTTAGTGAGACCTTGTTTCCAAGTGAGAAATAAAACTGGGTTAGGGGTGTAACTTGGAAGTAGAATGCCTCTGGGTTCAATCCCTAGTACCAACCCCCCCCCAAAAAAATCTTATCTTGTAGGGAACTCATAGCATTTACAAGTAGCCATAGTAAATGCAAGAGAGGTAAAGTGTTTAGTGAATTCAGTGAAGAAAAGAAGTAATTCTACCTGAACAATCCAGAAAAGATGTGGCCCAGAATAGTTGTTAAGCATTTCAAACACAGAGAAGTACAAGAGTAATATATTTATAAAAGAATTCTGCCACTCAGAATTGACATGTTCTTTTCAAAATTCTAAAGTTAGTATCACTTCTCCTTCTGAACAAAACAAAGCCCTTAGAATGCTTATCCTCAGACTCCCGTTCTGTTTTTGTCCTCAGCTTGTTGTTGTTGTTTTTGGCTCATCTTCGTCTCTTTTGTCGCTCTTCCTATGGGGCTTAATTTCCTCCTTGCTGAAACATCCTTCAGTGGCTCTTTCACATTTTTCTGTTGTATTCTGTATGTTTTTCTCACATCTATCTTTCACTTCACTAATTGTCTCTCCTTCTGTGGATAATCTACTACTTAACCTGTCCATTAAGATTTTTATTCCAGGAATTTCTGTTTTATTCTTTAAAAAAAGAAAATGCTTATTCTTAATGTCTTGTCCTTTTGCTGCCTTATGATGTCTATTTCTCTCTTCATCTCTTTTGACATTAAATATACTTCTTTTAAAGTTTCTTTCAGATTATTCTCTTATCTGTGGGTCAGTGTATGTGAGTCTCACTTTTTTATAACCAAGTCCTTGCAATTTTTGTTGTTACTGTGAATCCCTTTTTAGTGGGAATTATTTTCTTGTGGCCTTGCATTATGGAGGCATACTGATAGAGGGAGTCACATTTGCTTCTGCCAGATGCCTGTGGGCTTTGCTGAATCTGGACCAATTGTTCTCAATTTCTTGGGGTTGCTGCAGCCTTAGGTGTTGTGATGTCTAATGTGTGATTTCTTTTCCATCGTGTCTCTCAATGGATTACAAGTTTTTTTTATGACTGACTCCAGGCTCATGAGCAGTTTTTTTCTATAAGTTGTTTTACAGATGGTACAATACTTTATAGGTCTGGGTTGTATGCAGGGAGCCACTTGAGTTCCAGCTTCCTATCTCTGACAGGACTGAGGCCTGTGCCCTCTCCCTGTATGGGTGTCACATCACTGGTGCCTACAGCTTGTCTGAACTTCAGCCAAGAAATCACTCCTCTTACTCCAGAGTTGTTTTTTCTTTTCTTTTTTTTTTAAAGATTAGTTTATTTGATTATTTTGTTTGTTGTATAAATAACATCTCTGTGTTGGACAGGGCAGCTTCTCATTCTGTTCAGAATGGAGTGGCTGGCATTTGAACCATGGCTTTGGAAGACATGCAGTGGTAAGGACATTCATTAAGCCGTCTAAGAAAAGGAAACAGCACGACCAAAGGCACGGAGTGGGTAGCTGTGAGGCTTTACTAAGGAATAACAGAAAACCTCATGGTTGACTTTGGCTAAAGCTCAGGGTCCATGGAGATGATTAATTGGAAATAAGTTTGGAAAGGTGGACTGGAATCAAGTACTGTGGGCCTTAAAGGGTAGGGTAAGGAATTTGGACTTTGTTCTTCAAAACAGGGAGCCAATCAATGTTTATTTGTATTAGAGTCGTGCAGAGCTTTGCCCTGAGAAGATTAATTTGGTAAACAAGAGTAGGATGGAACAGAGAGAACATACTGTAAATAGGTAGATCCGTTATGTACTATTAACAGTAGTCCATGAAAGAGGTAATAAAGACCTGAAATAAAGTGACAGTAGTGGCAATATAGATGATATGTGGAACAAGAGAAAGGAGAGCCATCGAGAGCGGAAATAATGTAGCAATTTAACTTTTGAAATAACACTAGGGTGTGCATCATAATTATGAAGTACATATTTGTGCATATATGTGTGTGCCCATACAAATGTATTATGTATATGTGTGTATATATGTAGTAAAAATTTCCCATATGTTTTTTAGTATATATGTATTAGCATCCTTGGATTTCTCTCTTATCCCATGATAAGAGATTAACAAGCAAGGACTCTCCTTCTTTGAGGTCTTCTTTTGTATCCTCATAATTGGGAAAGTGAAAAGGGGAAGAAAGAGGGAAACAATGTTATTATTGTTGGACTGGACATGGGAATAGACAGGAAGGAAGGTTGCATTGCTGGGAAAGGACAGGCACATTCTAATAACAGAGGGAAATTTGGTCCAGGAAAGGCCTGTCTCTCGTGAAAGTATACTTAGTATTAACAGTATCAAGGAGAAAGCATATGCCAGGTGTGGTGGCACATGGGCGTGGTGGTGCACGCTTGTAATCCCAGTACTTGGGAGACTGAGACTGGAGGATCCAGGTTTGCAGCCAGCCTCAGCTACTCTTAGTGAGGCCCTCTGCAACTTAGTGAGACCCTGTTTCAAAATAAAGAATAAAAAAATAGGGCTGGGGGTGGAGCCTGGAGGTAGAATGCCCCTGGGTTCAATCCCCGGTACTGCAAAAAAAAAAAAAAAAAAAAAAGAGAAGGCATGTATGGTGGGCAGGCACACTATACTTCATGAATGATCTGTGCTAGATGCTTTACATCTTCTCAATCTTTTTCTTACTTAATCGTCTAAAAAACACCATGAAGCATAATTATTATCTCTCTTTTACAAATGAGGAAACTGAAGCTTGAAAATAAAACCACTTTCAAAATCATAATGTTAGTAATTGTCCAGAGAGGGATTCAAACCTAAATGTGTTTGTTTCTAAAGCCTTTGTCTTTTCTGCTAAACCATTTGTCTTTATGTGTTTATAAGATAAAAAAGGGAAATGGTACAGGGGAGATTTATAGTTAATTTAGAGGTTCTGCAGTCAACAGAAAACCACATCAATGGAAAGAGTTTCCTTCCATAAACTTAGGAGGGGGCTTACCTAACTAGCTAAATGAAGAGGGAAATTAAGTTGGGTTTCTTCACCCATACGGCGTCCATAGAGAGCTCAGTATTTTTCACTCTGGCAAAGCTATAAATGTGCAGCATTATACTGGGGAAAATGTCAGATTATCAGGAATTTGGCTGAGATCTCTTTGACCACTTGACTTACATCATCTGCCACCTTGCTTTTTCAGTTTTCATAGGTCAGCTTCTTAACCACTGATCAGTACTGATTTGCTCTTCAGATGTGTAATCTTCAAAGGGTTCTTTGCAGATAAATTTGATTTTACTAACTGCTGCTTTTCAATCATCTTGAGGCGATGTATTGACCTTGCAGGGAAACCAGAGAATCCATTTAAAACAGTAGAAAGAACAGTATGAATATAACATTAAACATTAAACATACACTGGGATGAATTACTACAATTATGTGAATTATTACAAATGGAATCATAGTAGCTATAAGTGGTATTTTCTGACACCAAGGGCAACTAAGAATGGTTCAGTGTTTACACATTGTTTACTGGAGTGATAGCAGCTATTCATCTGTGACTGTGCCCAGCATACTACTTTTTTTCCAAATAAAATGTTTCATAAATATGATATATGTTAGAAAATATATATCATATATACATATATCATATATGCACATATATGATATATAGGTATATATCATATATACATCTCATATATATTACAAAGAGTAATAATGAAACGATTGCTTGCTGAATTGTTTCCGATTCTTTGCGTCTCTGTTCTCTACTCCTTCATGTCTTCTATTTTGAATTCTGCTCATTAACTTAATAGAACATGATTAGTGCTGTTGAAACCCTCTTAGTGAATTCCTCTTCCCCTGCTGTGCTACCATCTGAATATGGTGATTATCATTTCTTTGCTTTACTTTTCATTTTTATTCTCCTAGTTTCATTAAGGTATAATTGATAAAATTATATACATTTATAGGGTACAACTTGTTTTTACATATATATAAACAGTGAAATGATTAAATCTTAACCTATTTATACTTACTTTTTTGTGTGGTGAGAACATTTAAGTTCTATTTTCTAAGTAGTTTTCAAGTATACATCTGTATTAGCTATAGTTATGCTGTACAATATATCTGTAGAACTTATTCATCATAACCTAACTTTTATGAATTTTGGCCAGTACCCCCTCACCATTCTATTCTCTGCTTCTAGGAGTTCACCTTTTTTTTTTTTTACATTCAACATATGAGTGAGATTATTTATTTATTTATTTATTTATTTATTTATTTTTTGCAGTACCGGGGATTGAACCCAGGGGCTTTTTTACCTCCGAGCTACATCCCCGGCCTTATTTTTTATACTTTATTTTGAAACTGGGTCTCACGAAGTTGCAGAGGCCTCACTAAGTAGCTGAGGCTGGCCGCAAACCCGGATCTTCCTGTCTCAGTCTCCCAAGTACTGGGATTACAAGCGTGCGCCACCACGCCCAGCGAGATCATTTAGTTTTTATCTTTCTCTACCTAGCTTATTTCACTTAGCAGTGTCCTTTAAGCTCAGCCATGTTGACACAAATGACACAAATAACAGAATTTCCTTCTTTTTAAAGGTTTAATAGTATTCCATTGTGTGTGTCTAATAAATATATATGTATGTATGTATATATGTATGTATATCACTCATTTTCTTTATCCATTGATGGACAGAGGTTAGCAACATATCTTGGCTATCATGAATAATACTGCAGTGAATATGGGAGTGCAGATATCTCCTCAACATATCGATTTCATTTCATTTATATGTTATACTCCCACCTGCAGTGTACAAGGGTCACTCTTCTCTGCATTGTTGCCTACCCTTATGTTTTTGATAGTAGCCATTTATTGTCTTTTTGATAATAGTAGCCATTGTAACAGTTGTGTGGTGGTATATATCTCATTGTGATTTTAATTTACATCTTCCTAGAAATTAGTGATGTTAAGATTTTTATCACACACACACACACACACACACACACACAC
>PVJS01054020.1:0-13102 GCA_004027185.1 Glis glis
CCATCCACCATTTATGAAGCCCTCCATCTGCCAGATATTAAGTTTTTTCCTAATGTGTATGCCTTGCTGAAGGTCCTTTGTATTCTTCCTGTGATGAAAGTTGAGAATGAGCGCTATGAAAATGGACGAAAGCGTCTCAAAGCATACTTGAGGAACACTTTAACAGACCAAAGGTCAAGTAACTTGGCTTTGCTTAACAAATTAGAAATCTTAAAAAGGATTTTGGCTTAGCGTTTAATGTTGAAGACCAAAAAAGAGGTCTGCAATGCCTTTCTACTTCTGCAACTTACTCAATGTGCAATATTGTTAGTCCTTATAACTAGTCCTTTAAGAAAAGTTATTTCATATAATTGTACTTCTGTATGTGATCTGTTGTCACATAGGAGTCTTTGATGTCATACTTAAGCTTGACATTTATTTTTGCATCAATTTCACGCTTTCAGTCTATTTGAATATTAACAATATGCCATTAATTGAGAAACCTAGATTATGCATCCTCCACTATGGAATTTGTTCCTAGAATTGGTAAATGAGAAAATTTCATGATTGCCTTAAGGCAAACATTCTACACTTGAACACATTTTACTCTGTTATATTCTATAAGAGAGTTATTATCCCATGAATAGGTGTTATTGTGACCATATCTCTCTCCATGTCAATATAGCACTCATAGTGTGTTAGTAGACCATTCCTTATTTTTTTTTTTTTTTTTTTTGCGGTACCAAGGATTGAACGCAGGGGCGTTCTACCTCCGTGCTACGCCCCCGGCCCTATTTTTTTTTTATATTTTATTTTGAAACCGGGTCTCACGAAGTTGCGGAGGCCTCACTAAGTAGAGAGAGAGAGAGAGAGAGACAGAAAGAGAGAGACAGGGAGGGAGAGAGAGAGAACGCTCGCACATGTGCACGCATGCGCGAGCTGAGGCTGGCCGCGAACCCGGATCCTCAGGTCTCCGCCTCCCAAAGTACTGGGATTACAAGCATGCGCCACCACGCCCGGCTCATTCCTTATTTTTTTAAATGCAATTTCATCAGCAGAATCTCAGGCTATGGCAGTTGGCTATGGAAGTTATTTCTTTTTTTTTTTTTTTTTGCGGTACCAGGGATTGAACCCAGAGGCATTCTACCTCCGAACTACACCCCCGGTCCTATTTTTTAAACTTTATTTTGAAACCGGGTCTCACGAAGTTGCAGAGGGCCTCACTAATTAGAGAGAGAGAGAGACAGGGGGAGAGAGAGAGAGAGAGAGAGAGAGCTGAGACTGGCTGCGAACCCGGATGCTCCGGTCTCTGCCTCCCAAAGTACTGGGATTACAAGCGTGCGCCACCACGCCCGACTATGGCAGTTATTTCTATTCTAGAAATGATTTGAACCATTGCCAAATTATAATTTTGTATTTTTAAATTATTTTATCAATGTGTAATCTCAAATTTCTTTGGATGCAAATTCAAATTGACTACAGATATATTTTATGAATAGATTATAATAACTAAAATATTGAATTATAATACAACATAAATGATCCATTGAATATATAAATTTAATATATTAATACATTGTGCTGAAGAATGGAGTATGGTATAAGGAACATTAATATTTCAATAATTAACAGGAATATATATGATGAATACAATTTACCAGGCAAAAAATTATAGAAATATTTTCAAGATTTTGGCCCTTAAACTTCCTCAAACCTAGATGACTGAAGCAGAATACATGTTCCAGCATTTGCTCCTTTACACTACAAAAGGCATAAAGATATAATAATTAGCCGGGCGTGGTGGCGCACGCTTGTAATCCCAGTACTTTGGGAGGCGGAGACCGGAGGATCCGGGTTCGCGGCCAGCCTCAGCTCTCTCACTCTCTCTCTCCCTGTCTCTCTCTCTCCACTTAGTGAGGCCTTCCACAACTTCGTGAGACCTGGTTTCAAAATAAAGTATAAAAAAATAGGGCCGGGGCGTAGTGAGGAGGTAGAACGCCCCTGCGTTCAATCCCCGGTGCCACACAAAAACAAAAAAAAAAAACCAAAAAAACAAAGATATAATAATTAATTTAAATCCTGTTTTATGATTAGGTATAATATCAAAATGTAAACTGAGTTTATGAGCTGTAATCTAAACAATTATATATTTAGAAACGTACCTTAAAATGCTAATTTTTTTCAGGGATGATTTACAATAGCTGAACTTTAAGTCCCCTTTAAAAAAATATACCAGAGCCTTTTGGGTTAGTTCTAGAAAACTGAGTTAAAGTCTATGCTTATTTTAGAAGTATAATGAAAAGTCATGACTTAAGTTGGCAATAGCGGAACATGACCTTTCCTTTGCTTATAATGAAAGAAGTCTACTTGCCCCATTCAAAGAACCTTTACTTATGCTCTGCAGTTTATCACCAATCACTTCCATCAGTACACAGTATCTGTAAGGTTCTGTTTTTTCCCCTTGCAACTTGATTATGTCCACTCTATTAGATCATTTTCATGTACGTTTTATGCCATTTTATTAAAACAAATGAAACCAAACCAGCACAAATTCAAACCATAAATAAGCAAAAAACCTATTTGATACCATGAAGCCCTTCATAGTAAGATTTTGATGGGAGATACAGGTATTTAATGACTTTATTTAATTAACTTTGATTTTTACTTCACAAATTCAATGGCTTTTATATTTTTAATACTTGAGAGAAAGTGCTGTTAATCATGTCTTTCCTGATTCCTCTTTTAACAATTCCTGTTCTTTGAAATTACCTACAAATTGTAGACTCAAAATATCAATATCTATCCCCAAAGCTATCAAGGATTATTCTGGAGTGGCACTGAATCTATAGGTCAATTTGAAACGTTGTATAAAGAAAATGTGGTACATACACACAATGGAATTCTACTCAGCCCTAAAGAGCAAATTCATGGTATTTGCAGGAAAATTGATGGAACTAGAGAACATTATGCTATGTGGGATGAGCCAGTCTCAGAAAGTGAAGGGTTGTATGTGGAAACTAGAGAGAAAATACAAAACATACAGTAGTTTAACAGCTGTGGAGAGAAACCAGTAAAATAGTCGAAGGAGACTGGGGGAGGGTTTGGGAGAGGGAAAAGGAAAATTGAGAAAGGAAACAGTTCAAATAATACTATATTATGATGTATAATTACAATGCATTAATGGAAGTATAAATAAGAAAATGAGGAAAAATGGGTGTCTAATTAACTGCAATTTAAAAGATGAATAAAATTTGCCACACAGATTGTGTGAAGAAATATCTCTATGTCACTTGGACCTAAGATTTCACTTGGTTCTCATCCAACTTAAATCTCAGAATTTTCAGTTGATGCAAAATCTTCTTGATCTAATTTGTTATTCATGAGACCTATAAACAAAATCACAACTCACTTCCTTTAATGACCAGCAAGATTATTATGGTAAATATGGCTACCCAAAGACAAAATAACCACTTGTTTGGATAGGGGGAAGAGAGCCACCATACCATAATCATCAATCTAAAGCAATTGCAAATTAGGAAAGCATAGTTGTTGAGGAGTTGGTGAAAGCTACTTGAATCTTGTCTCTGAAGGAAATCTTGGAAACTTTACTTTTTCTTTGTGACTTACATTCAGCTCCATCCTCAAAGCTGTTCTTCACTGCATATTAAACTCTATGGTTAGCCACACATGCCTGTAATCCCAGTACTTTGGAGACTGAGACAGGAGGATCATGAGTTTGAGGCCAGCCTCAGAAATTTAGCAATATCCTGTTTCAAATAAGAAACAAAATAAAATAATAAAATAAAATGGACTGAGGGGTATAGCCAAGAGGTAGAGTACCCTTGGGTTCAATCCCCAGTACCAAAACAAACAAAATTCCTCTATTGTTTCACCTGAAGTGGCTGGTGAGGAGTATATTATCTCTTGAAATCTGCGAACTTTATGCTCTATTTTCTATTATAGAATCATCGTTACTATAGTTTTATTTATTTTCAACTTTTGAGAAATAATGGCCAAGATTTTGGATTTTTTTAAATATGTAGGCTTCTCTCATGCTTGTAATTCCAGTACTTGGGAGGCTGAGACAAGAGGATCACAAGTTCTCTGCCAGACTCAGCAACTTAGTGAGGCCATTTGCAACTTAGTGTGAGCTTGTTTCAAAATATAGAATAAAATAAGGTAGGAGGTGTAGGTGAGAGAGAGAATGAGTCTGGGTTCAATTCCTAGTACCACACACAAAAAAATGGCATTTTGAAGCATTAATTCAGCTTTTCAATGAGTGATAACTTTGTGTAGCAATTGAGTCAACGGTTGCCCTGCCCACAACTAAAGGATTTGACTCTTATGGTAGTTATAAATCAAGTGGTCTCATGGGAGTGATTGGATCCTTCAAAATATGGTTCTGAAGACAGCCTATTGGTCATTTATAGACTTCAAAAATGACTGACAAGACTTCCTACAGGGTTAATCTCTCTTACAGGATATCCTTGCAGAGCATTATTATCAGAGTTGCTTCATGATAAATGATTCTGTGATTTATTATAAATTTATTCTCCATATTTATGATGTATTCACACTTAGGCCAGATAGAAGCATTGTTTAGAGGTTGTGGGTGCTAATTAATTCCAAAAGGAGATGTTAGACAAAAAGCAAACAACTCAGTGAGAAAACTTGGTCATGATTCATTGCTCAGATTGTGTATTCTCCCCTAAGTCTATGTAAATACAATGCATAAGCTATGATCAGGCATATATAAAATGGATAATCAGATAATGAAACATATCAACTTTGCTCATGTATCACTCTTTAAAAAATACATCCAGAACTCTCTAAAATGATTGGATGAATATATTTTTACTCTAACTAGAGTATAACTGTATAAATACCTCACAGTGAGGTATAAATACTTCAGTGGTACATTCATCACATTCATTTCCTTGTCACCTGTTTTCACATTTGGTGCAGTTAGATCCTGCACTATTAACAAAATATCTATGATTATTTCATTAATTTCAGAATGTGCCAGAGTAAGGTAAACAATATATTTTTATATCAGTCAGGGTAGCCAACTTAATCCTTAGGACATGGTCCAACTGAGCATCTATAAACAAAACTTCTTCTCTAATTTAAGAGAATATTTAGCATTCCCTATAATTCTCATACAGAGGTAGACCATGTTTAAATAGCCAGATACATCTGAGGAGTTCTCCTCTTCTATCTGAATCTTATGCTAAAAACTGTATAGAAGCTGGGCATGGTGGTGAACACCTGTAATCCCTATCCCTTTGAAGCTGAGACAGGAGAATTGTAGGTTTGAGGCCAGTGAGTGGTAATTTTGCAACACCCTGTTTCAAAATAAAAAAAGAGTTCGGGGTGTAGCTGAGAGGTAGAATGCCTCTGGGTTCAATCTCCAGTGAGACACACACACACACACACACACATACACACACACACACACACACACAGAAACAGTATAGAAAAACTATATATAACATAGAAACATTACCTCTGACAAGCATCTGATGAAGATTATTGACAGTTGTCACCAATCTTAAAGCTAATACCATGAATTTAATTAATTATGGCAGCACTTTGTTTCTCATATTTTATGTGTTCGTTACGGTAACACTAGTTATTAGGAATCTACAATATTTCCCATGAATAGAGAAATATTTTTTGTCTTTACATTTGCTTATATAATTAATTGTTTTATCACCAGAGGTCATTTGTGTACTGCACCAACTATAGCAATAGCATATTCATGTTGATTACTTTAAGAATATGAAAAGGCACAAAGTAAAATTTCTAGTATTATTGCCATAATGATCTCTCTCAAGAACTTGTAAGCTTTACTAACCAACTTTATAACGATTTCAGTTCCAACATTTGTAAGTTAAAATCACTGAGAGATAAATGTATTGTCAAGTCCAAGTAACTCTGAAATATAATTATGATCAAACTATGAGTCTGTTTGGAGGCTTTAAGATATCAACATAGTATAAAGGTATAATAAATATTCAATGATGGATTTTTAAATTATGACCATTTTATCAATTATAATATTTTTGGGAATTGGGATCAGCAAGAAGAAATTGATCAAGGTATGAAATCATGTGCCATTTTATAAAATTAAATTAAATTACATAATTTCAATTTTTAATGGTGGAATTTAGGATCAGAGGAAACAGACATAAAAGTCACTGTCCACTTGTGAGAGATCTCAGTGAAACTCTAAGCTGCCCACTTCTCTCTCCCACACATTTCTAATAGCGGGCTTATGATGCTCTATGGTAGCAGTGAAAAATTAAATCCTCTTGAAGAAACATTCTGTGGTTGTCTGTCAAAAAAACACAATAATACATAAATGTCATAATAAAATGTGATTCTCATCCCAGAGATCCTGCCAGAATTTTCCTACTTGAAGGGGCTGAAGAGCTCAGTTACATGAATGATCAAGTTCTAGAGGCAAGGTTGATTTTTCTGGGACACTTCCTAATCTTTTCCAGCCTCTGAATTCTGCCTCTAATCCTTAACACTTGTCCTTCTCCCCTGTCTTTAAAACAAACAATGGAGAGATGAGTCCTTTTCATATCACATCCCTCTAATCTCTTCTACTTCCCTTTTTCACATTTAGGAACATAATGCTTACCTGAATAATCCAAAATAATCTTCCTAAATTGAAGTGAATTGACTAGTAACTTGAATTGCATAGTAATCTGAACACCCCTATGCATGTAACCTAACATATTTACAGGGCTGGGAAACAGAACCCCAACATCTTAGAGAAGCCATTGGGTCATTATCTGACGGCTACTGGTACCCTTTTGCTAGATAGTTTCCAAAACAAATTAAGCTTGAGATGTTGAAATAAACTTTTACATTTGTGCTTAATTTTATAAATTTTAAAAAGTGTGCCCAACTACACTGTGATCTGGACTACAATCATAAATAATTGGTATATCAATGAAACCAAAGTTTAGCTAAATAACATTTTATAGTTAATCAAATGTATAATTTGTTTGACACACACATATGCTTTCAAAACAAGAGAGACCAGGCTTACTTGCATGTTTTATTTGAATTTAGATTTAACAACAACAATAACAAAATATCTGCAATTGCTACCAAAATAGCCTTTTGAATATTAATTTTACTTTTTTTGTGGTACTGGGGATGGAACCCAGGGGCATTCTACCTCTGAGCTACACCCCCAGCCCAATTTTTTTATTCTTTATTTTGAAACAGGGTCTTACTAAGTTGCTGAGGGCCCCACTAAGTAGCTGAGGCTGGCCTCGAACGCGGATCCTCCGGTCTCAGACTCCCAAGTACTGGGATTACAAGCGTGCGCCACCACGCTCAGCTTAGTTTTATTTTTTTGATTGCTTTTATTCTAGGCTATTATTATCCTGCTCCCTGAATAATTAAATATAGTTATATAGTGTCTGAGTCTCTTATGTATTTGTGGACATGATACTGTTGGCATTAATGCCAACCTTCCAGAGCAAGGTGACCTTGATGGTAATGGTAATCCAATTAAGTCATAGAAAAATGGTCAGTGGAGGTGGTGTTTTAGCTTTGAGATAATGATGGAAGCTTGTAAAAATTAGCTGGATAATTTCAAAATAATCATGTTTGAGTTTAAAATTGGGTGAAATTAAAAGCACACTATTATTTTACAAATTATTATATGTGCATAGGACCCAAATTTATAACTGATAACTCATTGTTATTATTAAACTTAAATTCCTTTATTGCAATTTCATCTTTTTGAATAATATACACTAAGCTATAACAATGTTGTCAGGTGATTTGAATCAACAAAAATATACCCCATCAAAAAACTTCCATTAGTACGATATATATTTTTTCCTATTCAATAGCACATAGATAACTTGATACACACAAAAACATGGGATAAATAAAAATTAACAAGGACTTAGTGAATTTAATAAACATTAATGAAATTTTAGTTTTAACACTAAAGTAATCCCTATGGTAGAAATGCAGTCTTCTTTTTTAATGAAAATAAACATGTACATTACTCAAAACTATTAAACTATTAATGTATATTACTCAAAACTCTTAGTTTTAAATTTATATTATCACTTCTTCTAATCTGGGATATGATTCTCCTATTCACACTGATTAAAAGGCAACATAAAAATTATATTATGCTATACCCTCCATTTTGTTCCAGTTTTTATTTATTTTGTCTTATTTAAGATGAAAATTATATGTTATCATTTTGCTCCCAAATAAAATTATACCTCTGTGCCTATATTATATAGATATCTCCTTTAAATGTATTTCATTTATAAATTTACCTAAAAGAATTATTTGGCTGGATTGTTTAGTGAGAATCTGCTTCAGTGATAGGTATAATTTCTACTGTTATCTATTGTGCAGCCTTGGTTTATTTTAGTACTAATATTATCCAAAACACTTTCTTCTGTTTAGATCCAATTACAATGAATGCATTAGGCTTATTATAATTGTTTCTTGTTATATAATAAATAATATGCCAAGCTAATTATGTTTTTAAATAAATAGCAAAAGGTATTTAAATAAATAAAATAGAAAAAAGCTATGAATCATTTTATTTAAATCTCAAAAAGTTTAAAACAATTTATATCCCTTCATTTTTACATAAGAATACAGTTTTGTAATTCCAAATTATGCCCTTAAAATCCTTCCTTTATATGTTCAAATTTCAAGTAAATTAAATTTGAAATAAAGACAAAAAGATAATGCAGAATAGAAAAAAGAGAAAATAAAACTAGATGCAATGCCCATAATTTAGAATTTATTATAAATTAATATTTATGTCTCAGTTCAGTAAAGTCAGCATCATATTTTGCAAGTATTAGGTGTTTTATATGTTAAATCTATATATAGTCAGCTAAAATGTTTGAAGAATCTACATTATACAAATGATGAATTAGCAGTATTTCAGAAAAGATCCTACTGTATAAACTTCTCTTAATAAAGTTCACCAACAACTAACCCCATGCACACACACACATACATGACTAACTTACTAATGAATATGGTTAATGGTAGAAACATGTTCTTTTTATGAACCCAAACATAAATCAGAATATGAAACTAAGGGTTATCAAGTTAAAGTAGCTTAAAACTCCTCCTGACCTGTGACCAGGTTTAAGAATTCAGAAAGTCTTCTATTTCCTTTTAGGATGGTGTTCTAGAACTGTTGGTTGATTGAGCTTTGACCACCATTAATAAGGGAGACTGGGGATTGCAGGCTGTCAGCTACACAGAGTCTTGCCTCAGGAATGCTGCTGGGTCTAATGTTTGAGTCCTATTTGCAAGAAGTATGTTGAGGCCACTTAAAAGAACAGAGTGGGACTTCACTACATTTACAGAATATATTCTATGAAATGTTTTATGACTGGTTGTCAATTTGTATTAAATAAATATCTGTATGAGGTGCAGAATTTGGTCTGAGACTTACTCTCATATAATCCAATATTGAGGTTGGGAAGCCAAGTAGATAACATTTTTACATCATATTTTTGACAGTGAATGCTAACAGTATCTATAAATATAGCCTTATATTTTGCATAATTGAGTTGATTTAAATCAGTACACGAGAGAAATTTGATAAAATTATTGAAAATTTGGGCTAGTTCAAATTAAATATTCAAATCAAATCTAGTTCAAATTAAATATTTACTTATAAATGGCATATGTAAAAGCAAATCATTATATACAGTATCAATGTAAAAATTAGATTTTAATATTTATAGGAAACAAAAATATTTTACTTTCCCTGAATATATTAAAACTTACATTCTTACTACCTTAATCAAAACCTCTAAATTGACATAGCATACAAGCACAACAAAATCTTATGTACATGTATATAATCACACATAGAACACATGAAGCAACAGCTTCCCAGTTACTGCAAAGTGGTTTGATACAGGCAGTGATACAATATAAAGGTGGAGACAGCCCATCAGGTCTACTCTTTATATGTATAATATATAGAGAATCACATATAGAGAGAAACATTTACTTTTTTAAGAAATAAAATTAAATTTGCTTTTAAAAAATGGGTTTTCTGTCTCTTGTGAAATTATATTTCATTCTATAATTTGGATTTAAAGTGCATACATTAGCTTCCTATTGCTGCCACAATAAATTACTACACATTTAGCAGCTTAAGTAAACACAAATGTACTATCTCATGTTTCTGTAGGTCAGAAGTTCATATGAGCTGGGCTGCTCCTCTGTTTTTGTTCTCCTTAGACCAAAATCTAGGCATTAGTGTTTCTGGATATAATCTTGAGACACTGAGGGGGAATCTGTTTCCAAGCTCATTCAGGTTGTTGGAAGAATTTACATCCCTTCTGGGCAGCAGCTTTGAGCTTCCCTTAGCTCCTTAAGACCACTGCTTTCCAGGTCATGTTGCCCCCTCCATCTTCTAATCAGTAGTATTGCCTTTAGTGATCACAATTTTATTCTCTGTAACTTTTCTCTCTGACACATTTCTTTAGCTACTAGGTGGAGAACGTTTTTTAAGGGTTTATTTAATTGGAGTGGTCCCACCTACAGTATTCTGTACATCTTGAGGATAAGTGTTTTAGTTATATTTTTATTGCTGTGATCAAAATGCCTGACAAGAACAACTTCGAGGGGGAGAGGTTTATTTGGCTCAGAGTTTTAGAGGTTCAGTCCCTGCTCAGCCCTCTCCAAGGGAGAAACCTTGTGTCAACAGGGAGTGGCAAAGGAGAGGTGTTCAGCTCATGGTGGCTGAAAGCAGAGAGAGCAAGCAGAGAGGGAATAGATATTGTTCTCAAGGCCACACTCCTAGTGAACCACCTCCTCCTATCATGCCCACCTCTACATCTTCCTGCACTGGGAATCATGCTTTTAACACATGAGCTTTTTGGTGGGACATTCCAGTTTCAAGCCATAACAGTAAGGTTCCTGTCACATGAAAAAAAAATACCATTGCTTTCCTGGAATGTAAGGCATTTACTGGTTTACAAGACGAAGGCATGAACAACTTTGGGGGAAAAGGTGGCATAATTCTGCTATCTCAGTGTACTTTATAAATGCTTTTTAAGTAAACTTTTAAACAGCATTCTTTGAAATGGATTTCTATTTTAAAGGTTCTACTTTTCTGTTTCATTTTCCTATGTTGATTTGTTTGGGCTTTGATATGACTTGATTTTATATGGAACTCATTCACCTTTGAAATGTTTATGTTTATTGTTCTTTTGAAATAATTAACATTCTGAGCATTCCTTTGAAGATGAAATTACTTTTCAGAAACTCTACACTCTTAAATAATTAATTTTAACATCATTGGAGAAACATTTTCAAAATTGTTGGCTCGATAAAGTTTTAGAACACATTAAAGATAAAATATTTTACACTGAGAAACCCATTTATATCATCACCCCCCATCACTACATTGTTTTAGAGCAGCATTTAAATTTCTTTTGTATAAGAAATCACAGTTTTAGTTTCATGTAACTCCTCCTCCTATCACACTATGTTAGACTATCCTTTTCTGCTTCATTTTTCTGCAGGATTTATGTGTTGGCTTTAAGCCCTAGGGAAAGTTTAATATCATTTCCTCTCCCTCTACTTGGGGAAAAATAAAGTGTCTAGATCCAGACACTTTGGGGCCATAAGCATGAAGAAGAGGAGAGAATGCAAGTATGAATAATTGTATCTCCTTACTAAACACTGTTCTTTATGTTGTATTTCATTTCTCTTGACTAATTCCTGGAGTTTTAGAGGACTGGAGCATCACTATAATTATAACACAACACAGAGTCTCTGTGGAACTAGAACAAAATTTACTGAAAAGGAAATACAATGCTGAAAAGGGTCTAGGTCATCCTGCCATGAGTCACATGGGCAATCTCTGTTCTTTGTACCCTGAATTTTTTCTTCCATATGTACATTTATTTCAAGAAGTTAATCTTCATGACCTGTATAATACCAAAGTAGAAGAAATCATTTCCATAAACACAAAGTCTAATAGTTTGTATGTGTTTCAGGCTAAATTACTAAATAAAAATAAAACATTCCCTGTTCACATGGTATGGCTTATATATTTTAGTATCTTCACATTTAACTATATTTATTGGAAGAAAAATAATTAATGATTTTATATACTTTTGAAACTGACACAGAGCCATAAACATTTAATTTCCTCAACTTACAGCTCATTTGCTTTCTTTAGGATATATACAAGTAAAATAATTTTAAAAGTATTCTTTATCAGTGAAAATATCTATATTTTCTACTTTTTTAGATTAGCATTAATTTTTTTTAGTAGAATTTGCTATTGCTAGCCAAATGATACTTTGTTTCCAGTTAGCAAAGATTGTGGAGTTTAGTATATAGCTTGCAAGCTAGACCTTTATTTAAACATCCATTTAAAACATCACTGGAATTGATGAACTAGAAGTATAAAATTGTTTGCAAAAAAAAAACTCCTATAATTTAGTGAGCTATTTTATTTTATATACATATGTGGGGGGAATGGAAAGTATTTCCAAGGACTCCCAAACTGGTAACTAAGAAACATAATGTCTCCTTAATTCCAAAGCTTTTCTTTTGCTAAGTGACCTATACTATATTACTTGCCCATTATCTCTAACCCCTTTCCCATATAGAATTATTTATCCAAAACTAAGGTGTTTTACAAGTATTTTTTAAAACATGGTTCTGGATTTTAATGATAAATATACACACACACATATATGTATATGAAAAAGCATTAAGAAGTCAAACAACAACAAATGTTGGCGAGGATGTGGGGAAATTGGGACCCTTCTACACTGTTGGTGGGATTGCAAACTAGTTCAACCACTGTGGAGATCAGTGTGGAGATTCCTCAGAAAACTGGCAATGGATCCACCATATGATCTGGCTATACCACTATTGGGTATCATATCAAAGGGATTGAAACTAGAAAACAACAGTAATATATGCATACCCATGTTCATAGCAGCACAATTCACAGTGGCCAAATTATGGAACCAACCTAGATGTCCATCAACAGATGAATGGATTACAAAATTATGGGAAATACACACAATGGAATTCTACTCAGCAATAAAGAAGAACAAAATAACAG
>PVJS01054021.1:0-13101 GCA_004027185.1 Glis glis
AGCAGATCTGCTTTCCTCGGAACGAGTCGAGCACACGAGTCGCTTCTCCCTTTTTATCTAAGTCCGCACCTATCAGAATTCTGCTGCCTACATTCAGGGCAGGGCTTTCTCTTTAATCTGCTGTTACACACCCAAAATCACATAATCTTGGGTGTGTCATGATCAGGTCAAGTTGACAACTTAGATTAACTATCACAGTAAGTAAAGCAGAAAGACTTTATAGACTTGCAGTTTGGCCTGAAAGACATGTGTAAAATTGGGGCTCAGAGAGATGATGTTGTAGAAGAAAGTAAGATAGATAAAAGGAAGGAGGAAGTGGTGGCCATGATGGAGGCAGAGCCCGTGGCGGCCTGATGGAGGTAGGGTTGGTGGCGGGCTGGGAGGTGGGGGAGGCAGGCCCAGAGGCTGTGATTGAAAAGGGGCCAATAGCAGTGGTTAAAGAGGATGTGACTACCTTTCCTGCTGGCAGTTGATCTCAGCACTCAGGTAATGCTGGCTTTGATGGAAAAAGGAGGTCATGGAGTCCTCCCCCCAGATTTCAAAGGAAGGCCTGAGAAGCCAGGCAATGTATGACAGGGTTGAAATCCCTGTGAGGAGGCCTAGATGGAGCAATTTGCAAAGCTATGAGGGTGAACCAAGGTTGCAAGGAAAACCCCTGAGATTTAGAGATGCTAAAAACATGGAATGACCATGAGGAAAGGCTGCAAGCTGTGAGCTATGGAGACAGGCTAGAAGAGCCAGTGTACCACCCATTGCAATCAGCCAGGTCACAGGGATGGAGCTGCCAAGGCCTCTTGGAGATCCCATCTCACCACCATGTTCCCAGATGCCATAAATAGAGCCACATGATTAAATGCTTGCCCTGCTGGATTTTGATACCATTTTGGTCCCATTCCTTCTTTCTATGGCCCTATTTCTCCCTTTTGGAATACAAATGTTTACTCTGCAAATGGAATGCAAATGTTTACATTGGATGAATGTAATTTGCTTTTTGTTTTTACAGGGGCTCACAGCCAAGAGTTCACCTCCAGTCTCAGAGGAGACTTTGGACTTTTGAGTGATGCTGGAACTGTTAAGACTATGGGAATTCTTGGAGATGGAATAAATGCATTTTACATTGTGAGGTGACCGTGAGGTCTAGTGGGCCAGGGGAAGAGTGTAATGGTTTGCATTTAGAATGTTCCCCTGGCCCCCATGGAAAAAAGATAGCAATGTTGGAAGTGGGGCTTGGTGCTAAGAAGGGGTCCCTGAGAGTGTGGCCTTGGGGATTATATAAGGTCCTCTCCTCCTGATCGCTCTGCTTCCAGTCTCCATGATGTGAGAGTAGAGCTCTTGCACTCTCCCTCTTTCTTTTTTTTTATCACCATGGCCTGAGCTCTGCAGACCTGGCCTCACATGGATTGAAACATGAAATCTTCAAAAACTGTAAGAAAATAAATCTTCCTTCCTCTAAGTTGTGTGGTCAGTTGCTTTGGATTACAGCAGTGAGAATCTTGACTGAGACATGCCCCAGGTGGTAGTAGAAGGGACTGGCGAACATGCCTCCACTTGTTGGAACTCGGTTTCATTTATTCATTTGACAGACACTCATGAGTCTATGTACCAGGCACTATTCTGTCCCATAGTATCCAGACACAGCAGTGGTCAAGACAGGCAGAGACCCCAGCTTCTGTGGATACCCTTGCTACTGCTGGCCTGGGGTCCACAGTGCAGTGGAGAGCAGCGGGGGACAAGAGCCAGACCATCGAGAGGGTGATGAGGCTGCTCAAACTGGTGCTGGGCTCTCAGCTGCATTACTGACAGTAAGGCACCCAGAGGAAGGCGATGCACACACACCTGCCCCCAGCCACAAGAAGATTTGGTTCCTGGGTTACCTCTGTGACCCAGGCCTGCCACCCATTCTCACTGTTTCTGTAAACAGTACCTTTGTTCTCTTTGGGGACCCACCCCACTATCTCAGCGCACACACACACACACACACACACACACACACACACACACACACACTTCAGTCCCTGTGGCTCTGGTGAGAATGACATCCTTCCCCAGCTCCAGGATTTGCACATGACCCAGGCTCGGCCAATCAGACCACTAGGTCTTCGGCAGTCATTAGTCATGTGACTCAAGTCAAGCCAATGAGAATTAGTCCTGGGAGTCTAGAAAGGGGAAACTCTTTTCCCTGGAATTATTGAACTGATAAAATACAAACCGTCCATTGCTGAGGGCTGCTAAGAGGAAAGGCCTGCCTGAGCATGGGGCTGAGACAGAGGAGAGCATTGTGGAGAGCTACAGAGGGAAAATAAGAGAGTCTGAGTCCTGATAGTTGTTTGAGCTTCTGGATCTAGCCAGACCTGAAGCCATGACCTGGAATTTTCAGGTATAGGAGCCAATAATTGAGCCAGTTTGAGAAGGATTTCCATAATATAAAACCAAAAGCACCCACCCTGAAGAGAGAAGGGTGGCCATTACAGTTCAGTCCTGGGCACCCCACTTTGAGAAGCTTTGTTCTACTGGACCATGAACAGAAGAAAGCTTTAAGGACAGCAGGGGCTCTCAGAACCCTGTAGTTGAGGGCAAGGCGGCCTGGTGGCAGCGATCACGGGCTTTGGAGTTAGACCTGGCCCCCCATCAGCCCTGTATTAGTCAGGTGGCTTTCAGCAAGGCCTTAATGTCTCTGAGGCTCAGTCTCCTCCTCCATGGAATGGGCACAGTTGTAGTATCTACCTCGGGGAGGGGCCATGAGGCAGCATGATCAGCATGCGGAGCCCAGCCTCTGAGCAGCCGTGGAGAGCTGACCGCAGGGCCGTGGCGTGGGTGAGCCGGAGCACAGCCAGGCTGGGGCAGGGAGTGGGGAGCAGAGCACAGAATCAGGACGGAGGAGTGGAGGGCAGAGGCGGACTGCAGCTCAGCATGGGAGAACTTTCTGCCCGTGAGCTGCCCCAGACAGCATGGACTGCCCTGCTAGATAATGAGCTCCCCGTCCCCGGAGGTGTGTGTCCACTTGGGAATCCAGTAGAGAGGCAGGAACTAAAGGACTCCTGAAATCCATGGGGGGCCACGAGCCAGTTCTGCAGAGGCTTCAGTCTCAGCCCAGCTGTTCCCCGAGCGAATACTTAGAGCTGCCCCTTCCCATGAATCCCCGGGCTCCATCGCACCTCTGTGCTCCTTCTCCGGATCTGCAGTGCTCGCTGGAGGCTGATTCGAGCGCCAGGATCTTCTTCAAGGCAGATATGTGGGAATCATGGCAAGGCGGCAGGAAGGAGGGCTCCCTGGCCCCTGGGCTCGTCACATTCCGAGCAGCTGGCTCTGGATAGTCACGTGAACTGAGCCGGGACCATGAGTCTCCACCCCAGAACTTTTGCTGGAATTATTATTTTTCTAAGAGCCCCTTCCTTTCCGTGGCTTGCTAAGCTGAGGGAGTTACATTAGAATGGTTGGCAGCCTTCTTTGTGGTTCATAAAGAGAGCTTGCTCAAGGAGCCAACACAGGGAAGGCAGAACAGGGGATGGGGGGTTTTGCAAGGAACCGACTTTCTGTTGTGGAGACTCGCTTCCAAAACTTACAGGGTCTTTTTTCTCTTCAGGCCTTCAACCAATTAGATGAGGCCCACCCACACGATAGAGGGTAATGTGATGGACTCAGTCGCTTGATCTCAATGTTAATCTCATCTAAAAAATAAACCCCCACAGCAAACTCCAGACTATTTGATCATGCATCTGGGCGCTTTGGCCTAGCCAAACTGACATGAAATGACCCACCCCTGCTGGGGCTTTGTCACTTGTTTTGCCAAAGGATCCTGACTGAGTGGTCAGTTATCTGGAGGTGGAGGAGGGACCGGGTCACCTCCCTGGTCTTTTCCGGCTCAGGGACTCCACCTGGACGAGAAGAATGGAATGTCTTGGAAAGAGCACTGGCTTTAAGAGTCAGACCTGAACATGAATTCCTTTTGTTAGAAGAAAAGAAATAATAAGAGGGAAGAGTGGGTTGAAATCATAGAGTGGACATGGAGGCCGTCCCTCTGCTAGTCCGGGTTGATAGAAGAGCCCTGGAATGTTCCGATGGAAGGATACAGCAGGGGGCACCAAGACCCGGATTCCGAGCTCCGAAAGCTCAGCTAATCCCAAACCCTGACACCTCTTGGCTGTGTAACTATGGGCCGTGCCTTAGCCTCTCTGTGCCACCGTTTCCTGACATGGAGAATGGAAGCAAGGCACTGACATCACCACATCATTATGAAAATTGAAGAAAGCCTACACATAATAGGTGTTTTATCTCTTTTAGTTAAATCTGAACAGAGCAGAACATTTTACAAAAGGGAAAACAGACTATCAGAAGATGAGGTTTTATCTACAAAAAACACAGAAAATAGACCAATGAGATTGGCAGCCAGGGAGCTCCCCGGGGAGGGGATGGAAGCCGAGTCTCGAAGGACCAGCAGGACATAGGCAGGAGGAGGGCAGGGGATTCGGGAGAAATCCCTGCAGCATGACCAGGAGGTTGACAGGGCAGCGTATTGTCCATCCTGGTCATGTAAAGTGCATGGCGAGAAGGAAGGCCTTGAACGCCAGGCCAGGAGCGTGGAGATGATGCTGCGTGTCCTAGGGAGCCATGGCGGGTTGTAGACCGGGAGAGGATCAGGCATTTTGCATCCCCTGCAGCTGCAGCTGCAATGGGGCTGAGGACTCTGCCCCAGCCAGGGTGCCATGGATGAGTGGCTCTGCCCCGCCTTCCCCAGGCTTCCCGGAGGCCCAGCCGAGCTGTGAGAACCACGAGAGCAGAGGCAGCCAGCCCGTCTGACACCTTGACCACATCGGGGAGAGGCTCATGTGCCGCGCCTCAGCGTACGGCTGCGAGGGAGCCTCTCCACTTCTCTGGTCCCACTGCAGCCTCGGCGGGGCCCGGGGAGGTGGGGCTCCGGAGCGGTGGGGGTACAGAGTGGCATGGGGACAGGCCCCGAACGCCACTGGAGTACTGGGCAGTGCGGCGCTGGGGAGACTTTTCTGTCCCCTCTGCTCCCATGTCTGGGATCCCCCGGCACGCCGCCCCCACCCCCGGCCTGAGGCCTGCTCTGCCCCCACAGATGACCTGCGTGGCGGCTGTGTGGTCCATCGGGAGAGCGTGGAAAAGGATGGGGGTTCGGGGGCAGGAGGGGCCCTGGGAATTCTGAAGGCAAACTCCGCCCGCTTTGGCCCAGAGTCCCCTGCCAGTCACTGGGGCTCCCTGTGTCCCCACCTCGGCCCTGCCACAGAGACCCTGGGGCCCCAAGCCAGGGGCGACCTGCTCACTGAAGACACAGGGTCTTCAGGTGCATTCTTTCTTTCTTTCTTTCTTTCTTTCTTTCTTTCTTTCTTTCTTTCCACCTTAATGAAGAGATAACACTTATTTATTTTTTTAAATTTTATGGGTTCATTGTAGTCACACGTCATAATGAAGTTCAGAGTGACAGGGACGCACATGTACACAGCGCAGGGTGAACTTCCCCCTCCCCCACATGCGATATTGAGATTGGCGTTGATAATTTCGCATATTTTCATAGCGTCGATTGAAGTGTTTCCTCCCTCACGCTTCCCTCCTGCCTCCCTAGTCTCGCCATCACTCCAGTGGTTCCTCCTCCTTTGTCTGGAGCTCTCAGGGACACGGCCTCCCTGCAGCCCTCTGGGAGCACCTGTCCCCTACCACGCCCCATTGTCGAGGCGGCTTCCAGGTGCCCCCCAGACAGACCCCCAGACAGACATCCTCGGCACCTGGCTACTGGAGGGTCCCCAAGCCTGAAAATCAGAAAGAACCAGCAGCGGGTGAGGAGTAAGAGGCGATGGCTTCTGCTCTCCCCTCCTGCCCACCCCAGAGCCGTGCCTGATTCGTTGCTGACACACCCTGGCCCCCAATCCACTCCGTTGGGGACACCCTCCCTCCAGCCCTGCCCTGGACACCCCCTGGCCCCCAGCCTGCCCAGCCGCCCTCTGAGCTCGGCCCACCCCACCGTCACCAGCGGTGCCCCGGCTCGGGCCCCCGCCCCGTCCTCACACCATGGCTGGGGGAGCGATGGAGCCCGGATTGCTCAGTCTCTCCCAGCTCCAGAGCTGAACGTCACCTGACGCTGGACACCCCAGGAGGCCCCCTCAGCTGGCAGGGCAGCCTGGGCCCCTCAGACAGAATTCATTCCCCACCAGGGCGCGGCCACCCCAGGCTCCAGGCCACACCCCAGAGTCCAGTCTCCACTAATCAACCCAGCTTCCCGAGTGCCTCTGGAGCCCAGCTCCCGCCTTCCACGAAGCCGCATCCTGCCTCAGCCCCGAGCTCGGCTCCTGGACATCACCACGACCAGGCCACCTCCCTGCCTCCGGTCCCCCCCAGACCCTCCTCTCGCCTGGGGACCTTTCTGCACGGCAACTGGAGCTCACCTCCTCCTGCTCAGTACCCTGCTATGGCTCCCCACTGCCCGCCAGGACTAAGCACAGATGCTGTGCAAGGAGCGCCAGCTAGCCCTTCAAACCAAGCTCAGCTGCCCGCGGCCACCTGTCTGTGGTCCCAGCCAGGGGACCCATGGGATGGGGCTGCTGGATAAAATACAGGGGGGGCAGTTAAATTTCAACTTCAGATAAGTGGTGGATAATTTTTTTAGTATATCCCATGTGATATTCGGCATCCGTGTTGGTCAGCTTTCTGTTACTGTGACAAAAACACCTGAGAAAAACAGTCTGAAGGAGAAAAATGTTATTTTGGCTCATGGCCTCAGAGGGTTCAGCTCATAATTGGCCGGCTCCTTCGCCGTGGGCCCGTGGTGACGCAGAACATGGCGGAGAGGGCATGGTGGAGCAGAGCTGCTCGGCTCATGGGGGGCACGGGGAAGGTGCTGGAGACAAGACATGGTCCCCGAGGCCACGGCCCCAGGACCCCTCCCTTCACCTGGGCCCCGCCTCCACAGCTCCCACTGCCTCCCAGTATTTATTCAGCTAGGAAGCCGGCAGTGAATTAATCCACAGCTGAGGTCAGCACCCTCATGAGTCAGTCGCTTCCCCAAAGCCCCCTCTGTGCGGGGACCCAGCCCCCCCCACACCAGCCTGCCAAACTACAGCAGCACCCTGTGTCTTCACCGCCAAACCAGGCAGCTTGAGGCCCGGAGGAATCTGTGTGTGTGTATGTGTGTGTGTGTGTGTGTGTGTGTGTGGTGCTAGGGGTTGAACCCAGGGGCATTCTACCTCCGAGCTACACCCCCAGCCCTTTTTGTTGTTGTTGTTATTGTTGTTTTGAAACAGGGTCTCCTTAGGTTGCTGAGAGTCTCACTAAGTTACTGAGGCTGGCCTTGAACCTGCGATCCTCCTGCCTCAGCCTCCTAAGTACTGGGATTACAGGCATGTCCCAGAGTAATCTTCAGTGGCACCTCCAAGCCCCACCGCAGCCTCTGCTGAGGGCTGGAGAGTTAACCCGTGGCATGCCAGGGTGCCCTGCCACAAGGGAGAATGGGGAAGGGGCTTTCTTACTGTCCCTCTCCCCAGCTTTTCAAATAGCTCACTGTTCCCTCACCCTGGAATACCTCCCTACCCCACCTCGTTCCTCTGGGCCTCTGCTCATGCGTCACCTGCAGAGGGATGTGTCCCCCTGACCACCACATCGGGCAGGCCTCCCTCCTCCCTGTGGATTCTCTCTGGCACTGATGCAGCCTTGCTTGCTGTTCTCCACTGTCTCCCAGGAGAGTAGAGACCTTAGCCTACTTAGTTCGCTGTGACTCTTAGAAATGAGATTGGTGCTGGCACACAGTAGTAGTGCGAAATAAATGTCTGTGAGTAGAAGACAGTCGGTCCTTCCATCTAGCTTCGCCATCCCACAGCAGAAGGGCAGACACACCTCCCTGGCTCTGCAAGGCTAAGGGCACCCCAGAAACCAGAACACACTTGGGGTGAGGGCGTCGCTCTGGAACGCACAGAAGCAGTCACGGGGCCTGCGATCTGCGTCTTCACAAACTCCGGGTGCAGGTGGGAAGCACCCATAGAATCGAGGTCATGCTGCAGAGTCCCCTTGGGCACTTCTGTGACGGCGTTTGAGTGGCCCGCCCAAGGACGAGCCCTTTCCGCAGTTGCAACTCTTAGCAGTGGCCTGCGCAGCGGGCACTGAGCCGGGTGAGCACAGTTCTTGGCCTTTATTCTGGCTCCTGGCTTCTCTGGGGATTCGATGAAAACCAGGGACCCTGTCACTGGAAACCCCACATTATATATCATTTGTGGGGGGCGGGGTCCGGGTTCCAGGAGTGTCCGGGGCTTGTGCGCTCGGGGTCAGGATGCCAGTACAGGACAGTATCCGCCCATGCAGGGGGAGACACGGGGAGAGCTAGGGATGGGAGGTCGTCTGGGGAAAGAAAGAAAGAAGGATCAAAAGACAGACCCTGGCTCAAGTGTTGCATTCTGGGTATTAGCCCAGCCCGGGGGGTCGCTGTGCCTGTCCTGAGCCTCCGTTTTCCCATCATGAAGTGGTGACAGACAGTGACGGCTTGATTGGGGTAGAGGTGAGGACGAAGGACGTGCAGGTAAGAGGGGACGCACGGCTAGCTGGCGCAGATCGAGCCCGGCCCCCCACCTGCCAGCCTGCCCCGCCTGCCTCCGGAGGCAACTTCAGGCTCTTTGATCTGTTTCCTGAGGCTGATCTGTTTCCTCGAAAGGGGGAGCCGGCGGGAGCCGGAGCAGGGGAGGGGCCGCTTCCCCTCAGCCGCTCCTGCCTCGGGTACAGGACCATTTTCTTTTCTTTTTTTACTTTTTGCGTGTGTGTGTGTGTGTGTGTGTGTGTGTGTGTGTGTGTGCATGTGTGCATGCGTGTGTACGTGTGTGTTGCTGGGGATTGAACCCAGGGGCATTCTATCTCTGAGCTACATCCGCAGCCCTATTTTATTTTTCATTTTGAAACAGGGTCACACTAAGTCATCACGCACTGGTCTTGAAGGTCTTCCTGCCTTAGCCTCCCAATTACTGGGATTATAGGCCTGTGCCACCATGCCCAGCTCCAATAGGACCTTTTTTTTTTTAGGGTTCCTGGCATCTAGGCCCTTCGAGGGCCTGAGATCAAGGGAGAGCGTCCAGGATAGCCTGACAGGCAGGTGTGAGCCTGCTGGCTACTTCGGGGATCCCGGGGCTGCTGTCAAAGCCAGTTAGTGGCACCCAATCTAACTCCCTGACACCTTCCCGACCTCAAGTGATAATAAACCTCAGTGCGTTTGAGGCACTGGCCCTGGATGCTCTGCTAACATGCGACCAGCTACAGTTGAAACCCTGGACCAGACAGCCACAAGTGTCGCCTCGGCAGGGCGGCAGGAGGATCCCTTCCTCATTGGGGACTGATGCTGTTGTGGCACCCAATGCTCGGCCTCGGGGTGGTGGCATTTGCCGTGGGTCACACTACTTGAGTACCTGGCAGAATAAGAGATTTGAACCCAGGCCTGTCTGGCTGACAGGCCCGCACCTTCTTCATTTGCAAATTCATCTCAATTCAGTTCAGCCATGTGGTGAGCTCCATGCTGGATGTTCTGGAAACATCAGTGCTGATCCACTTCACAACCGTGAGATACAAGACCTTAGGCCCTTTTGATAGGAAACCGGGCAGCCAGGCCTGGATCCCAGCCCCCGAGGGGGCCTCCGCCAGCCTATGGGTTTTCTAGCAATGCTGAGAATGTATTCAGTCACTGCGCTGGGGCCAGAAGTGTGAAAGCAAAGTGCAGGCAGGGCCGATTCCTGGGGGCTCCAGAGGAGAACCCCTCCCTGCTTCTTCTTCTTTTTTTTTTTTTTGCGGTACCGGGGATTGAACGCAGGGGCGTTCTACCTCCGCGCTGCACACCCGGCCCTATTTTTTATACTTTATTTTGAAACCGGGTCTCACGAAGTTGCAAGGGCCTCACAAAGTAGAGAGAGAGAGACAGGGAGAGAGAGAGAGAGAGACAGAGAGAGAGACAGAGACAGAGAGACAAAGAGACAGAGAGACAGAGAGACAGAGAGAGAGCTGAGGCTGGCCGTGAACCCGGATCCTCCGGTCTCCGCCTCCCAAAGTACTGGGATTACAAGCGTGCGCCACCACGCCCAACCCTGCTTCATCTTAGACTTGTGGCCACATCTCTCCAGCCCTGCCCCACGGTCACAATAGCTCCTTGTCTCCTGTTTGTGCCATCTACCTTTGTCTTTTTCATATATAGACACGACAGGATTTAGGGCCCGTGCAGACAAGCAATCTCATCAAAAAATCCGTAACTTACGCACTCCTGTTACTGCATAGGTACTATTCACTTTTTTGCTATGTAAAGTAACATCCCCTGGTCACAGCAAATGCGGTGAATACCATGTGTGTCCGGAAGGTGGGAACTGGTTGAGATGGGTGGAGGGGACACCAGGGTTTTCCTGTGGGAAGTGGAAAGTGGTAGAAAGTTCTGCCAGGTTCTCCACCTACCTGATGGAAAGGTAGAAAACGAGTTGGTCACACCCCCAGGTAAGAGGGGCACAGCTCAGTGGTAGAGCACATGCTTAGCATGTGAGAGGCCCTGGGTTCTACCCCCAGCATCAAAGGAATAAACAAAAGAGAGAGCCAAGCATGGTGGTTACACCTGTAATCCCAGTACATGGAGGCTGAGATAGGAGGATCACAGGTTCAAGGTCAGCCTCAGCAACTTAGAGAGACCCGCTTCAAAAGAATACATAAAAGGGCTGGGAGTGCAACTCAGAGGTAGAAACCCCCTGGGTTCAATCTCCAGTAACACACACACACATACACACACACACACACACACACACACACACAAAGGCAGTATGAGAATTATTTTGGAGGAAAAACCAACAGTAACTAGGGAGTGGAGGGTGAGCGGGATCTAACCTGTGGTGGGGTGGCTGGTAGTGGTGTTTGTGGAGAAAGTGCCGGAGGCCACCTGGGGAGCTGTGGCATTTGACAGACCTTGGAGAGGAGGGTCTGGTGTTTCCATCCATGTTGGTTAGCCCCCCAATTCCCCCTCAGGCCTGCTCTTCCCCTTCCTGATCATCTCTGTGCACCTGCAGGATGACATCTGGGGCTTGCCTGGCCAGGTACCCCCACCCTTGGCCTCCCGCCGAGACTCAGTGCCCCTCCTTGCTCTTTTTTCACAGAATTATCTTGGCTTCCCTTGGCCACTTATTCTTCTGTATGAACTTTAGAAGCAGTTTGTCAACCTCTGTTAAAATTTTTGTCAGGGAGGCAAGCGTGGTGGTGCATGCCTGTAATCCCAGTACTTGGGAGGCTGAGATAGGGGGATTGCAGGTTTGAGGCCAATCTCAGCAATATAGTGAGACACTCAGCAACTTAGAGGGATCCTACTTCAAAATTAAAAAATAAAGCCGGGGGTGGTGGCGCACGCTTGTAATCTCAGTACTTGGGAGGCTGAGACAGGAGGATCCGGGTTTGAGGCCAGCCTCAGCTACTTAGCGAGGCCCTCCGTGACTTAGTAAGACCCTGTTTCAAAATAAAGAACAAAAAATAGGGCTGGGGGTATAGCTAGGAGGTAGAATGCCCCTTGGTTCAATCCCCAGTACCGCAAAAAAAAAATTTAAAAAATAAAATAGGGCTGGAGGTGTAGCTCAGAGGTAGAATGCCCCTGGATTCAATTCCCAGTACACACCCCACACACACATACACACAAATCCTGTTGAGGTTTTGACTGCAATTGGTAATATAATTTATAAATCAGTTAGGGGAGAGTTAGCATCTTTGAGAACTGGAGCCTTCCCCAAAACAAATAAGGTATACCTGGAGTCCTTATCTCAAACAAAATCCTCCCCACAATCTAGAAAGCTGAAAGCTGGGGTGGAGCGTGTACATTCTGCTCTGCTTCCTATCTAGAAGGGGCTGCTGTTGGTTGGTGGGATGGTGGGGTTGGTGTAGTTTTTGTTTGTTTTGGTTTATGTATAAAGCTACAAGGTCCAAGAGAACAGGAGAAAAGATAACAGCAATAAAGTGTAGGAACCTGGAGAGCAACAGTGTGCAAAACCACAGACTGGGCAGACCTGAGAATCCTGAATCCCTGCGAACATAGCAGCGGTAAAGCCAGAGACATTCATCTCACACAGACAGCCTCTAAAGACCCAGGGACAGACAGCAAGAGATTTATCCAGAAACAGGGGTGGAGAAGGGGCTGAGAACAGGACTATTTGAAAGTCTGTTTAGGAAGCAGTCAGACCCCCAGATCTTCTTCTTCTTCCCAGTAGAATATTTGAGGTGTATTTTCTGGCAGGGGAAAAAAGCCCAAAAAACAAGAGTCTACCCCAGAGAATATGAACAGACTAAGATGAAAGATCTAGAGATACTGACCAAGGAAATGACCTGCCCAGACCCCCTTTATAAAGTCCAAAGACAGGCAGCCCCACACAATTATATGAAGATTCCAATCAGAGCTTAGTACCCCACTATTAGATAAGACAGATAGCCAGGGATCCTTAGCCATATGAAGAAGGCCTCAGCCAGGAAAGACAAGACAAAATAGAAGTTAATTGAAGAAAACAGATATGCAAGGAGATGAAACCTTTTCTTAGCAATTCTATCAGTGATATACTTAGAGAGATAAGAGGAGGTGCTGCATCTATATAAGAATAGGCAGTTATGAAATGTAATAATTAGAAACCAAAAAGTGCAACTATAATAATTAGAAACCAAAAAGTGCAAATTCTAATTATTATTACATAAATGAGAAACTCAATGGAGTTTCAAGACACTCAAGTAAAAAATTGATGTAACCCCTACATGCAAAAAAGAATATAAAAACACAGAGGTAGAAAATAAGAACAGATAAGAATTTTAGAATTCTTTTTTTTTTCATGTTTTTATTGGTGCATTGTAGTCTCACATCACATTGAGTATCAGTTTGGTGTTAACATACATGCACACAGCTCTTGGTGTCCCTCCCCCCGCCTCCCCCCCGCCTCCCCCCCACATGTAGCACTGAGAATGATGTTGGCATAATCTCATATATACACCTTGTTTATGACAGTAATTCCATGGATTCACTACTTTCTTACCCTTACCCTTCCCTTGTACCCCTTCCCTTGCACCACTGAGGGTTCTCCATTGTCATTGGAGTCCCTTTTGTGTCCCCACTACTCCCTAAGT
>PVJS01054022.1:0-13105 GCA_004027185.1 Glis glis
AAGACCCAGAGAAACCTCATAAACACGTGGAGACTGAATACCACACTGCTGAATGAGGAATGGGTAAAAGAAGAAATAAGGGGAGAAATCAAGAAATTCCTAGAAACAAATGAAAACAGAGACACAACATATCAAAATCTCTGGGACACCCTGAAGGCAGTATTAAGAGGAAAATTCATAGCACTGAGTGCCCACATAAAATCACCAAATAAATAACCTAATGACACACCTCAAAGCCCTTGAAAAACAGGAACTGTCTAACCTCAAAACTAGTAGAAGACAGGAAATTATTAAAATCAGAGCAGAAATCAACGAAGTAGAGAATAATAAAAACAATACAAAAAAATCAACAAAACCAAAAGCTGGTTCCTTGAAAAAATAAACAAGATAGATAAACCACTAGCCAACCTAACCAAAAGAAAGAGAGAATCAATCCAAAGTACAAATAAATGTGTAAGGGGTATTTGAGGAAAGACTAATCCAATAGGATTTATTCTAAATTCAATGGAAGCTGGGCGTGGTGGCACATGCTTGTAATCCCAGTACTTGGGAGGCGAAGACCAGAAGATCTGGGTTCTGGCCAGCCTCCACTACTTAGTGAGGCCCTCCGCAACTTTGTGAGACCTGATTTCAAAATAAAGAATCAAAAATAGGGCCGGGGGTGTAGCTCAGAGGTAGAATGCCCCTGGGTTCAATACCCAGTTCCGCAAAAATAAATAAATAAATAAATAAATAAATAAATAAATAAATTCAATGGAAAGAAATGGGAAGTTTTTAAGCATAGCCTTAACTTAAAAAATGAGGTTCTTATGATCCAAATTATAAATAATCAAGGTGGAACTTGAGAAGTGCCAGTGGAAATGAAAGTTGTCTTGGAAAATACATTTTTAATCTCAGTGGGAGTTAATTTACCTAGCAATAAGCATTAAATAAATATATGATTATTGAGAGAAATAGAGGGAGGAAGGAAGGAAAGAAAAGGAGAGGGAAAAGGAAAGAAAGGAAGAAGAAAGGAAGGAAGGATAAATAAATAGGCAATATATTCTGAATTGTTCACTATATCAAGAAAAAATGAAATGGAGGTAAGCTGATAAATTAGAAAAGAAAACTCCTGTGTTTGTAAAAGCACTGCAGAGATTTTGAATGAGAGCTCTATAATGAAATATTCACGTTTTAGCTTTAAAATTTAATATATATTTGGTAAAAGTAAGAAGACACTTAACCTTGTTGAACATTAGTTTTATCATTTACATAGTGAGACTAGTAATAATACCTACCTCACTAGGTTTATCTGAATAATAACAAATAGTATTTACACATTGCTTAATGTAGTAGTAGGCATATAGAAAACCTTGTAATAACAATAATGAGGATAATAATAGTAGATTCTAAATAATGATAGTAGAAAAAGGAAATATCCTTTTTTGTTCAATGAGACATTTCTTTTAACAATAAAGAACATTCAAATTGTGTCTTTAGGCTTAAAAAGTCTAGTCATAATATGTACCACCTTTTATAGCATTCAGGTTTTAATCTTTTAGTTATTCAACAAATATTCACCAAACATTTAGTAAATTCCAGATCCTATGTTAAATATATCCTATCTTTAAGAAACTTAGCATTTGGTTAAGAAATTTATTGCTGGGCACATACTTGTAATCCTATTGCTTGGGAGGCCAAGACAGGAGGATCCCTCCTCACTCCCCCTCTTTCCCCATACAAGACATTGAGATTGACCTCCCTCACTCCACTAGAGTTTCTCTTCCATTATCTAAAGTCCCTTTTATATCCCAATTACTCCCTAGCTTCTGCATATGAAAGAAAACATTCACTTTCTGTGACTGGTTAATCTCAGTTAGCATAATGTTCTCCAGGCCCATCCATTTTCCTGCAAATGACATAATTTTGTTCTTCTTTATTCCATTGTTTGTATATCCCATAATCTTGTAATCCATTCATCTGTTGATAGATACCTGAAGTGGTCCCATAATTTGACTATTATGAATTATGCTACTATAAACATGGATATGCATGTATTACTATAATATTCTGATTTCAGTCCCTTTGGAAAGATACTCAGAAGTGGTATAGCTGGATCATATGTGGATTCATTCCCAGTTTTCTGAGGAATCTCCACACTGATCTCCTTAGCGGCTGTATTAATTTGCAATCCCACCAACAGTGTAGAAGAGTTCCTGTTTCCCCACAAACTCGCCAGCATTTTTGTTGTTTGACTTCTTGATTATTGCCATTCTAATTGGGGTTAGATGGAATCTCAGTGTACTTTTAATTTGCATATTCCTGATTGGTAATGATGTTGAACATTTTTCTTTTCATGTATTTGTTGTCCGTTTATGTTTCTTCTTTTGTAAAGTGTCTATTCAGTTCAATTGGCCATTTCTTGATTGGGTTTTTTTTTAGTGTTAAGTCTAAAGAGAGAGCCTACAAAGTCTTTTATAGCATGTGGGTTAGTGAAATAAGAACAGAAGAAAGAACTGGGAAATGAGTTAGAGATGTAGCCAGGAGCCCATGTGTTAACACAACTAATACAACTTTTCTTTTTTGTTTTGTTTTGTTTGGTTTGGTTTGGTTTGGTTTGGTTTGGTTTGGTTTGGTTTGGTAATGGAAATTGAACCCAGGGTCATTCTACCTCTAAGCTACATCCCAGCCCTCTTTTAAATTTTAAAACAGGGTCTCACTAAGTTGTGGAAGGTCTTGCTAAGGTACTTAGCCTGGCCTTGAACCTGTGATCCTCCTGTCTCAGCCTCTATGGTACTAGGATTACAGGTGTGCACCACCACACCTGACTCCACAGTGACGTGTGTGTGTGTGTGTGTGTGTGTTACTAGCTATAAAACCCAGGGGAGTTTTACTTCTGAGCTGCACCCCCAGCCCTATTTTTTTTAACCCAGGGGCATTCTACCTCCAAGCTACACCCCCAGCCCTAATTTTTATTCTTTTACTTTGAAATAGGGTCTCACTAAGTTGCACAGGGCCTCACTAAGTTTCTGGGGCTGGCAGCGAACCTGCGATTCTCCTGTCTCAGCCTCCCAAATACTGGGATTATAAGTGTGGGCCACCATGCCCAGCTTACACAGTGATTTTCTTAATATCAAATATGACAGAAGTGTTAAACTTGGGATATGTCACAATGATATTTATATATCACTGGAAACCAGAGAGCACGGGCTCATTTTTTTATTCATTTAGCAATTGCTTATCCAGTGGCCATGATATTCAGGGTACTGGGGATGCAAGAGTGAATAAAACAGACAAAATTACTAATCTCAAGAAGAAAGGTTGTTTTGAATTAGTAAATTTAGTTATATACTAATTTTAAATTAGTAAATTTATCATTTACAATTTAGTTGTTTCCAATTAGTAAAATAATATCCCTTCTTGGGTAAAATCTCAAGATGAATGGCTCTTTTGGAAAATTTTTGGAAATTGAGGTTTTTTTCCTTCTATAGTTCAAAATTTTACTCTGCAGTTTTATTTGGAACAGTTGCAAACAAATCAACATAAAGTGTGTTTTAATAACTGAAAGAAAATGTCCAAATATTCTGAAGCTAAAACAAAAATAATGTCTGCCTTAAATAAACTTCGAATTCAAATCTGTTCTCTCCTTATACAAAGATCCAACTAACCATTAATAGTGAACTAGGAATACTGAATTGTTTTTCATGGCACATAGTATTGGAATTTACTTTCTCTGCTGCTTAATCTTATGCTGTTACTCTTTTATGCTATGCTCCCTAATATTTAAATCATTTTTATTATTCCAGCTCTGAAAAAAACACAGACTTTGAAATCTAGGGCCAAACCCCAAGAATGCAAATTATCCACTCTCCCTAATCCTTAACAAGGGGGACTTTAGGCAAGTAGTGTCTCTATAAATCACAAAGGACATTCTCTTCTTAACTCCAGCAGTGGTCAAATATTTATTAGCATAGTGGGTTTCATTTAGACATCCCTGACTGAGTCATGATAAAGAGAATTTGGAAAGCAACCAAAGAGGAGTAATAAAAATGATTAACAATTTGATAAATGGGCCCTATGAGGAAAGGCTTAAGGAACCAGGTTTATGAAGCCTGGAGATATGAATGTTAGAGCTCCAGGGCAGAGACTCCGGCACTCTACATAGTGACAAGGCCTCAGTTCTGAAAGAGAGCAAGTGTTCCATCCAGGAGGACGTGGTGAGTGCAGAATTTAGAGCAGGGCATGTAGCCTGATGAAGAGAAGGAGGTTCTTGATGTGATTATTTGTGAGGGTTGGATCTCTTCTCTAGCTGCTTAGTGTAGCTGTGATCTTTCATTGAGGGCATATATCTTTTTTAATAGAATTTATTGGTGCATTGTAATTATATATCATAATGAGGTTCAGAGTGATAGAAACATACACACATACAGCACTTGGTGTGTTTCCTTCCAGATCCCACCCCGTTCCCTCCACTTGTACATTTCATGTATGCACACAGCATTATTTGAACTGTTTCCTTCATCAAGTCTCCCATACACACCTCCCTCTCTTAATCCCCTTCCACTATTTTACTGGAATGTCTCTTCATTTAGCTAAAGTCCCTTTTGTTGCCCAATTTCGCTCTAGCTTCCACGTATGAAAGAAAACATACAACCCTTCACTTTCTGAGACTGGCTAATTTCACTTAGCATAATATCCTGCTAAAGTGCATACATTTTTATTGACAATTAGCCTACAATTGTGTAAGTAAACACACAGAGAGATAGCTAGAATATTTGGAATCTGAGTAAAACTTACAAAAGACACTCGGTGCCTGGGTATTAGTAAATACACATAATCTTTAATTGAATACACGTTTTCACAACTAGTGACGCATGCTTGTAATCCAAGTTCTTGGGAGGCTGAGACAAGAGGGTCGCAGGTTCAAAGCCAGTCTCCGCAACTTAGCGAGGCTCTCAGCAACCCAGTGAGACCCTGTTTCCAAATAAGAAATAAAATCAGACTGAGGGTATAGCTGGGAGGTAGAAAGCCTCTGGGTTCAATCCCCAATACCAAAAAAGAAAAAAAAAAAAGAAACGAAAAGAAAAATTTAATGTTTGACTATTTTTTTTTGTGGTACCGGGGATTGAACCCAGGGGGGTTTTACCTCCAAGGTACACCCCCGGCCCTATTTTTTATACTTTATTTTGAAACTGGGTCTCACGAAGTTGCGGAGGGCCTAAGTATCTGAGGCTGGCTGTGAACCGGGATCCTCTGGTTTCTGACTTCCAAGTACTGGGATTACAAGCGTGCGCCACCACGCCCGGCCATGTTTGACTATTTTTATTTAAATATCTTGGTCGTCAAATCATTTTGGAGCTATTACTGCAAAACAAAGGCCATGATCTCAATGACTTTTAAAAGTCTCATGTATTATTGACTTCAGGACAATGATTATTTGGTATCAAAGGGCAAAATATTTGGGACAAGGCCACAAAAGTTACTTTAAATCTAAAAAATGTCTTTTATGCTCTATAACATTATGAAATTATTTGTCACATTCCTTTGGTTTGAAATGTGGGAGTTTCGCTACATCGAGTGTCAACTTTTTTGCTTTTGTTTTTTGTTTTTGCTGGGATTACACTCAGGGACCTTCTACCACTAAGCTAGATCCCCAGCCATTTGTTATTTTTTATTTTGAGAAAGGGTCCCCCTAAGTTGCCCAGGTGGCCCTGAACTTGCAATGTTCCTCCCTCAGCCTACCCCTGCAGCTGGGACTACTGTGCTCAGACGTACATTTAAATAAAACACATCAGTGCATTTGTAGTACCAGGTACAATCTTAGTATTACATATTAAAGTATCTAAGCAGCCATTTCTTCATGCTTAAACACAGAATAATAGTGAAGATTTTACTTACTGGCTTTAGGCATCACTTTCTATTAATATTAATGATGCATTAATGCTATTCCTCAACACAGAATTATAACTATTTGCAAGCACTTTTAACAGATCAATTAATATCTTTATTTTTCTTACAAATTATTCCTATATGGGCATTTTATTAATTTTGTGATACAAAGCTACAGAATTAGAGACTACATGAATACTAAGTGCTCATGTAACTCATTCCATTCTCAAATCTACTTTTGATACATTCACAGTAATAGAACAATACTAAAGGAAACACTATGCAAAAATTATTCACAGAAATTCTGTATGATGGTGTTCCCAGCCTCTGTTAGTAGCACCTCTGCCTATGTTAACACCATGTAGTGATGCTACATTGAACCATTCAGAATGTTAGTCTAGTTACATAATATCCCTGCCACCAAATAGGAACAACTGAGAATTTATTCTCTTCTGCAGATTTTACAAAAAGGCTTACAAAATCTGATGCCATAAAATTTTAAAATGCTTAGAAATATCAGATTCAGGAAATATTATAATATTACAAAATCCATTATCTCTAGAATTGACTTCAATTGAAAAAGACACCTACTACCTACATCAGGTAAAAGTCTATGAAATTCTTGGTAAATATTGCCAAATGAAGGTTGGCATTTTTGCATAGTTTATCAGGTGGCATAATCCCTGTTTATTTAGTTGTGCTTTTTGGAATGAATGCCACCTGGTAAGTGTAGCTTTCTTATAATAACTCAGGTGCTCTGTGTCCTTTGTGAACACACTTCCAGTAAGAGAATAAAAAGTAAAAAAACATAAAGGGAGAGTTGAATCTACTGAAAAAAATAGCGTATCAAGTGCTCAATATGTAATACTTATGTTAGCTGGTGAGAGAAATTCAAATAAAAAAGTAAAATCAGTACCCCCATGCCTTAGACAAGTATAGATAATTTGATCAAATAAAGCATATAAAATTAATTAGTTACAAAATATTTTCTGAACACTCACCGTGCACAGAGCAGCGTGATAGAAAAATCATTTCAATTGTCTTATTGAGTCTTTACAATAATATTTGAGTTTATTATTGTAGCTATTTTAAAGATAAAAAGCAAAGGCAAACTTTTATAAGATCACATAACTAATGATTGTCAAATTTGGTTTTTCAAGCACAGATTTGAGTTCAATACCTGGGTTTTCCTTAAAAACTATGCAGTGACCTTAGTATTTAAATAATAGAAGCGATCAGAACTTATCAAAAGGAAAGGAGAGTCATGCAATAATTGGATGAATTTGATCTTCAGCTTGAAGTTCACTTCCATATCTGTCTAAAAAAAGGATTGTCGCTGAATGTCCCTGAGAGTTTTTTCCATTCTAGAATTTACTAATTCTATAATTCTTTGATCTTCCTATGGACTGAATTGATATGAGTGATACTTGTGAAAGAAACAAAACCAAGTTGATTTTTTATTGGTGATTGGTAACTGTACGTGATAGTGAGATTCATAGTGATATATTCATATATTCACATACATTTCTTGAAACAGATAGGCTGACTCTTGAAGGGTTAAGATTATTAGAACTGGATGAGGAAAAGTGATGGCATTTCAGTGTGGTTTCATGGAAAAAAGGAATTCAAGTTCAGCAGCAAGGAAAAGCAGAGAATAGATACTTATCACAATGTATTTATCGGAGCAAAGGTGATATTGTTGGCTAGATAATATGCAGTCAAACTAATGAAAAATTTGAAAGCAAGAAGACAGTTGAACATTTTCCTGTGCTAAGATCAATTGGATGGCAGGTCTTAGTCAATACATATACACAATTACTTCACTTGGCAATACAATTTTTGAGGACCTTTCCCTATTTTAAATCTGACAATTTGTGACTTGTATTTTACATGTACTTAAGAAAATGTTGTTGAACTCAGTTTTGTATTTCCTATGCATTTATGAGTAATATCTTATTAGCTACTAATATTTGACATGGTGTGTTACTTTGCACAGCTGAATTTATATTATACTTTCATTATTTTCCTAGATTATTTTCAAGCAGGCTTTTAGTATTTTCAGATAATAACAATAGCATGCCACTCTCAATAAATGGCTCTTAAAATGAGTTCTCTCTCTCTTTTCTCTTGAGACACTCATAACAATGCAGAAGGAGTCAAAAATAATTAAGATGAATGTCTGCCCAATCAAATGAAATTTATCTTTTGGAATTTTGACAGTTTTCCTATTCTGTGCATGATTCTAGTAAAGGCAAATTAAGTGTGCATATTTCTAACAGGAGTGCAAAGAATCATATGTGTGTGTGTGTGTGTGTGTGTGTGTGTGTGTGTATGTGTGTGTGTGTATTATATTATATTATATATAAAATCAGTTTAAATAGTTGGTAGAATAGCAGAGGTTTCTACAACTCCTGTGTTCCAATTGTTACACAAAGTTAGATCTTATGGCCCTAAATATTGGCAATTTAATAATCTTTTACATATGATTTTCATGAGCACAAAGCTAACTTCCTCTAAAAATAATGTTGTTAGACAATAAAAAATATGTTTTATAATTTACATGATGTGCCCAAACTGTCTATTTGTCGAAGAAATCACATATATCTCTAGTAGCATCAGCAAAAATGACAGAGGTACTACCATAGAATACCTTTTCCCATTGCCTGAAATAAATTTTATTATAAATATTTTATTCATTGGTTAGATATTTGAAAATAATTTCCTATAGCTATAGCATCCAAATATTTCAATTTAGGCATATAATTTCTTCATTCATCCAGTTGTTCAAAAAATTATTTGATACACATAGTAAGATTTCTTGAAAGTGCATATGCTTGTATGTGTTTAATATGGTGTGAGTTTCTTAAAGGCAACCAAGTTGAAGATTAATTTACCCACTTTCAAGGTGCATCACTAATGTCCTCATACTGAGGAGCTTATAAGGCTAGAAAACTTTGAATATTCATGTAAGTATTCTCAGGTTGTGGTTCCCTCTCATTTCTGGTTATCCAGCTTACTTCATTGTCTAGCAATATGCCCCAAGAGAAAAATCTAAATCCTGAGAAAGGAATTCTCTCCAGCCAAGAAGTTGAGGCAGCCATAGTATTTCCTGATTTTATGGATTTCATTTTAAGTGATTTCCGGTGTCTTGTGCAGAAATTGGCCTTCCGTTTTCAAGGAAAATGTGCTGAATTATTATCTGCATGGAAAAATTGTACTCTACCCACCACATGTAACTAGGATCTGAGAAGTGACATAGAGATGCTGACTGATTTTCCCCAATCAGTGGCACTTTTCTAATTAAACACATGTCCTCATCTCACACCATCAACCTCATGTGTAAGGAGTAGAGCCTGTCAGAGGAGACTTGGAGCCAAGGCCATGACAGAAGGAGCAGACATCCTCCCGCAGCTGCTTTTTGGGATACCACCCCAAGTCTTCCTTTTTAGAAGTGTTCTGAGACTGGGTCTGAGTCTCTATGACTACACAGAAAACTTAAGTGAAGCCAGCAGCATGACTGATAGTGATGAGTACTTAAACTTTATTTTCTGATTCAGTGTGAAATGGCATAATATATCATGCAATAGAGCAAAACACTGTCTCATAAAAACATTTTGGTTCTTCATCATGGTAAGTATTTTAACAATTAACAATAGTTACAATGAAGAATCTGACTTGGGTTTGATGCCAGCTGTGACCTTAGGAAACATAATTATCCTCTCTTCTCACTTCCTTGACAGAACAGAGCGTTGTGAGGATTGCATGGCCCGATGCTTGTGAAGTGCTCTAGCACAAGACCCACCACTTCTGTGGCACTTAGCAAAGGCAGGTATCACATTGCACCTTCTTCCTCAAGCTGTACTTCCAAAGCTTCCTAACATCTGGCTTATAATTCTCCACTCCTAATGTGCACTATTTCTAATAATTCTGTGGCTTTGAAGACAGCAGGATTTTTCTATTACTTTACTTTGACTTGAGTGTTATAATATGTTTATTTCTGGGCTGTGATTCTTTTCCATTGGTTTAGATGTCTTTTTTTATGCCAATACCAAACTGGTTTGTTTACCATAGACTTTCATGATTTCATTTCTATAAGATATATAAAAAAGTCAAATTCACAGAATTAATAAGGGGAATAGTGGGTTCTTAGGAAATATGGGAGGGGTTAATGTGGATCACTAACACATAAGCATAAAATTATAAAAAAGAAAAATGAATATACCTTAGAGATCTACTGTACATCATTATATTTATTATCAATGATAAGATATATTAAGAGAATCGGTCTCATAATATATATTCTTACCAATAGCTAGCTAGCTAGATGGATGGGTGGGTAGATGGTCAGATGGATCAATAGATGCACAGAGAGAAAGAGGAGAGTGTGTGGTACAATAAAAATAAGCAAATTCTTCTCTTACACTTCATAGGGTTGTGCTATATATTAGCAAAATTAGTTGGTCTACAACAGGAATCAGTATACTTTTGCTACTAAGGTTCAGATAACAAATATTTCCAGTTCAGGGGAGAGTTGCACAGTTGCAACTACACAGTTCTACCATTGAATCCAAGTGCAGACACATACACATGAATGAGCATGGCCATGCCAGTACACGGGCAGGAGTCTGCAGACATCTGAGCCACAGTAGAATCTGAGAAATGAAAGATCATTGAAATATAGTAATGAATTTAAATCTTGCATAAGTAAGGTGATTTAATCAGTAGTGACCAAAACAAAACAATTCAAATCTTTAATTTGTAGATATCTTTACTACCAATCATGAATTTCTCAGGTAAGTAATAGGCATTTAAAATAGAAGGGATTCTTTTTTTTATTTGATGATCACTTTATTTGAGGGACTCAACAAGTGTTGCTAACAGAATTAATGACCTTTTTTATGTTCATTTATTGGTGCATTGTAATTATACATTTTGATATATGTCAGGGTATCAACATCATACATGCACACATTGCTCATTTAGCCCTCCCTACAATTCCACCCTATTCCCTCCCCCTTCCCTCCCTTTCATGCTCCGGATAGTGATTGAGTCTTATAGGTTTGTGTATGTACATCATGTGCTATAGTGTGTTTCCCTCCACCCCCCTCCCAACTCCCTCAGTTCACCTTCTTTGTCCATCTAAAGATTTCTTCTTCTTCCCTTCTAAAATAGAAGGGATTCAATACACAGAATTGCAAAAGTATTGAAAAGGCTTGGGAAGAGAACCTCAAGTTAAAGGGCAACGTAGGAATGAGAGAATCAAAGAAGGTAACCATGAAAGATCTCAGGGACTAAAGCATCTAAATAGCTGATTTGTAGGAGGACTTCCTGGAGCCAGAGGCACAACTTCCTATTTGCCTTCTGCCAAAATGCACATACCTGGCACTAGGGCAGCAGTACCTTAATTTCTGCTCACTTACAGGCTTCCACATCTTAAGAAAAGGTCTTTAATAGAATCTAAACCAGATGCCTGCTGCTAAGAGTCTGAGAATATAGATCCCAACATTCTGACTCCTAATATACAGAGAATACCTTACTAAGATAAAACTGTTGCCAAGTAGAAATAGGTAATAATGACTCCAACATTATCTATGGTTAAAGTGAAAACTATAAATGTTTAAGGTAATATATGCTTTGAAACTGATAATGATGATAGCTTAAGAATTTGAAAGTCAATGTGTAAATATTAAAAATCATTTCAACTTAAACAATGATAAGAATAAATTACAGCTTAAGATAGCACACTTATCTTTACTAAAAGCAGGGAATATATTTGACATCAGCATATGGAGCCAAAATTCTTTTATTTATATTTGAAATGTCCATGATTATGAGAAAGAGGGACAAAAATACTTAAAAGACTTTCTTTGTGTGGTAGCCAAAATAGTTGTCCAAAAGAGAAAACTAGAAGATAAATTAAGAAGTGAACATATTAAAGAAGGTTTTGGGGGGATTCCCCATAAAACCCTGCTGGGGCCAAGGATGTAGATTCAGTAGTTTATTTGGTAGGTGATTACAGTAACAAATTGAGAGAGCCGGAGGAGGAGTGAGTCAGGAGAGAATGAAAATCCAATACAAAAGAGCATTTTCAATTTCATTGCTGTGGGAAACAGGCCATACTCCGCCAGGACATCCTGAAATGTCCTGTATGTTTTGCAGAATTGTCTGCTTGAAAGACTAATTAATCTTCCTGTTCCCATCTCTCACCATGTGAGGATAACCCCAAGAGCCATTAACTCCAGCACATCCAGCCTGAAGTACAGATGGGCTCCATACATGGCTTTGGAGCAGGACCAGAGGCAGAAGGGCACCTGGGTACCTCACATGTCATTCTGTAGGCTTGAGATAGCCCACCCTGCAGTTGCTCAACCTGGTGCTGCTGAAATCAGAGAAATCTCACACTGCTCACACTCACTCCTGGGATTTACCATAAATTCTCTTCTTCCCCTAAGCTTTATTGAGGCATAATTGAAAAAGAAATGGCATATATTTAAGGTACATAACATGATTTTTTTCCAAATGATGTTTTGATTACATATGTATATGTATAAAATGCAGTGATGACAAGACCAAGCTCATTAGCATTTCCATCATCTCACAGAGTTACCATTTTTTGTGTATGAGACACTCAGATTTATTCTCTTAGCAAATTCCAAGCATACAGTAATTATTATTAGCCATTGTTGAGGTATGACTGTCAAATTCTCCATCTAGTCTCTCCCCTTCAATCAGCAAGTCCTGATTGTACAAGCTCAGATCTGGAAAGTGGCTGAGGAATAACAATTGTACATTGCTAAACATGAGTTTATTTTGGCCAATATGATAGGTAATAAGTAATATCTCAATATGGTTTAAATTTGCTTTTCTTTTTATGAGAAGAATTTAGAATATTTCATATGTTTATAGGCCAATTTTGTACATTTTTCTGTGATTTTTATGACTTTTGCCCATTTTTCTATCAAATGTTTGCATAATTTTCCTGTCAAACTATAAAAGTTATTTTGATATTACAGAGATTATCCTTTTGTCTATGATCTATATTGCAAATAAATTCTACCAATTTATCACCGTTCTTTCGACTTTGTTTCTGGTGCTTTTTTTTTTTTTTTTTTTTTTTTTTTTTTTTTTTTTTTTTTTTTTTTTTTTTTTTTTTTTTTTTTTTTTTTTTTTTTTTTTTTTTTTTTTTTTTTTTTTTTTTTTTTTTTTTTTTTTTTTTTTTTTTTTTTTTTTTTTTTTT
>PVJS01054023.1:0-13103 GCA_004027185.1 Glis glis
CGCCCCCGGCCCTATTTTTTTTATACTTTATTTTGAAACCGGGTCTCACGAAGTTGCGGAGGGCCTCACTAAGGAGAAAGAGAGAGAGAGAGAGAGAGAGAGAGAGCGAGAGAGCGCTGAGGCTGGCCGCGAACCCGGATCCTCCGGTCTCTGCCTCCCAAAGTACTGGGATTACAAGCGTGCGCCACCACGCCCGGCTGATGCCCAATACTTAATGTGAGAAATAGATGAAGGGAGAAAGGAAGAGGAGAGAGGGAGGGGAGCATCGAGGATGTGGACAACGTGGCTCTTTGGGGCTGAAAGTCCGGTGGACCCCTAGAGCTTCCGGGCATGACAGCCTTGGATACAGGGGCTTGGAGGATTGGTGCACTGGAAGAGGGCAGGGACGCAGTGGCTCCTTGACCGTCTCCCGGTATTTGGGAGACTGGACTGCAGTCAGACTCCTCCCGGCTTCACCTCCCTCTGGCTCTGCCAGGCTAGCTGCCAGTGCTTCCACGAGCTAGATCCCCGCGTCTTTGTGCCTGGAGAACAAGAAACAGTATCCACTTCGTTGAGCTGGCGTCAGAACTGAGTAGAGATCATGCGTGAAGAGTTCTTTTTTTTTTTTTTTTGCGGTACCGGGGGTTGAACGCAGGGGCGTTCTACCTCCGCGCTATGCCCCCGGCCCTATTTTTTATACTTTATTTTGAAACCGGGTCTCACGAAGTTGCAGAGGGCCTCACCATGTAGAGAGAGAGAGAGAGAGAGAGAGTGAGAGAGAGAGAAAGCTGAGGCTGGCCACGAACCCGGATCCTCCGGTCTCCGCCTCCCAAAGTACTGGGATTACAAGCGTGCGCCACCGCGCCCGGCGCGTGAAGAGTTCCTAATAAGATGCCTGAAACAGTAAACGTGCAATCATCAATAGCTATTAAAATTGAAGAAGAGGTAGGATTTGTCCAGGAGGAGAAAATGGGGGAGTTGGTATGGTTAGGAGGGAGGAGAAGTAGTGTCTAAATCTTACAAAAGAAACCAGTTTGGGGATGTTCTATAGAAAATCATGGGCCTGGTGCGTTGGCACATGCCTATAATCCTGTCATGGGAGATGGGATGACTTTTCATGGGTTCTTGGCTCCAGTGTAGAAAAGAATTTCAGCACACGCCAGTCAGACATAAAAGCATAGGTTTAATTTAAGAAAGGTGGGGACACAGGCTTAGGGAAGGCGCGGGCCATCTCAAGGGTATGAGAGCCCAGGTAGAGAGGGGCCGGGCAGCAGAAAGCTGCTGCAAAGGGAGAGTACGCGCCCCCCCATCTTTTTTTTTTTTTTTTTTTTTTTTTGCAGTAATGGGGATTGAACCCAGGGGCATTCTACCTCCGAGCTACACCCTCAGCCCTATTTTATTTTATTCTTTATTTTGAAACAGGGTCTCACTAAGTTGCGGAGGGCCTCACTAAGTAGCTGAGGCTGGCGGCGAACCCAGATCCTCCAGTCTCGGCCTCCCAAGTACTGGGATTACAAGCGTGTGCCACCACGCCGGGCTCCCCCCATCTTTACAATCTTTTTATATGCCCACTGGAGAAGGTGGGTGACCAGGCCCACGGCTGGAAGTGGGGGACCATGGGATGGCAGTCTCCACTTTGAAGCTCCAAGCTAGACAATAAGTGTTGAGATAGGACTCTCAGGGACCCTGAAGCTTGGAGACTTGGAATTCTGGTGGAAGGTGAAGCTCTTTTTCTAGAATCTAATTGCCTCAGGAATTTTAGATGTGACACAGGCCCATTGTGTGGCTCTTCCCGGCAAGTCCCGGGCAAGCCTTGCAGGGCAAGCTAAGGAGTATTTTCGATTTTTATAAAAACTATTTTCCTTTTTTCTCCCAATTTGTCTCCTTTCTGCCTAATATTTTATTTCTTCTATTCCACCTCATCAATCCCAGCTACTGGGGAGGCTAAGGCAGGAAGATCTAAAGTTCCAGGCCAGTTTGGGCAACTTAGCCAGATGCTGTTTCAAAAAAAAAAAAAAAAACAGCCGGGTGTGGTGGAGCACAGTTGTAATCCTAGTATTTGGGAGGCTGAGACAGGAGGATTGCAGGTTCCTGGACAGCCTCAGCAACTTAGTGAGACCCTCCGCAACTTCGCAAGACCTGTTTCAAAATAAAAAAAAGCCAGGAGTGGTGACACACATTTGTAATCCCAGAACTTGGGAGGCTAAGACAGGAGGATCGCTTGTTCAAGGACAGCCTCAACAATTTAGTGAGGCCTTCCACAACTTAGTGAGACCCTGTTTCAAATTAAAAAATAAAATAGCCGGGCGTGGTGGCGCACGCTTGTAATCCCAGTACTTTGGGAGGCGGAGACCGGAGGATCCGGGTTCGCGGCCAACCTCAGCGTGCATGTTCTCTCTCTCTCTCTCCTCTCTCCCCTCTCTCTCTCTCTCTCTCTCTACCTAGTGAGGCCCTCCGCAACTTTGTGAGACCCGGTTTCAAAAATAAAGCATAAAAAAATAGGGCCGGGGGCGTAGCGCGGAGGTAGAACGGCCCTGCGTTCAATCCCCGGTACCGCAAAAAAATAAATAAATAAATAAATAAAATAAAATAGAGCTGGGGGAGTAGCTCGGAAGTAGAATGCCCCCGAGTTCAAACCTCAGTACCACCCACACAAAAAAAGATAAATAAAAAATAAAATAGAGCTAGGGATATAGCTCAGAGGTAGAATGCCCCTGGATTCAATGCCCAGTACCACAAAAGAAAAAAAAAATTAAAAAGGGCTCGGGAAGTAGCTCAGTGGCAGAGCACTTGCCCAGCGTGTGCATAGGTGGTGGGTTCAACCCCTAGCCCTGCAAATAAAATAAAAAGGAAGAAAGAAGAGCCAGGCATTGTGGTGCACTACTGTAATCTTGGGAGGCTGAGACAGGAGGATCCCAGGTTTAAGCTCAGCCTCAGCAATTTAGCAAGGCCCTGTTTCAAAATAAAAAATTAAAAAAGGGCTGGGGGATATAGCTCAGAGGTAGAATGCCCCTGGGTTCAATCCCTATTACCAAAAAGAAAAAGAAAAAAAAAAGCCAGGAGTGGTAGCACATGCTTGTAATCCTAGTACTTGGGAGATTGAGACAGGAGGATCACAGGTTCAAATCCAGCCTCGGCAATTTAGGAAGGCTCTCAGCAACCTAGTGAGACCCTGTTTCCAAATACGAAGTAACATTGGGCTGGGGGTGTCGCTTGGAAGTAGAATGCCTCTGGATTCAATCTCTAGTACCAAAAAAAAAAAAAGAAAGAAGGAAAATAAATCATGGAAGATGATAAGATGATAGCCAGAGGTCATAAAATAAAGGATAAAATAACAATGATAGCCATTATATACAATGTCTGACATTTTTCCATGCACTTTACATAGATAATTTTTTTCATTTTCTTACTAGCCCTGACAAGGTAGTTACCAGTAGACCCAATTTCTTTCCTTCTTCTTCTTCTTTTTTTTTTTTTTCTTTGTACTAGGGATTGAAGCCAGGGGCGTTCTACCTCTGAGCTACACCCCCAGCCCTATTTTTTTTTTTGTTTTGAAACAGGATCTTCCTACTTTGCTGAGTCTGGCCTTGAACCTGTGATCCTCCTGTCTCAGCCTCCCAAGCACTGGGATTACAGGCCTGTGCCACTACGCCAGGCTTTATTTATTTATTTATTTATTTATTTATTTATTGGTACTGGGGATTGAACCCAGGGGCATTCTTCCTCCGAGCTATAGCCCCAGCCCTATTTTATATTCTTTATTTTGAGACAGGGTCTCACTAAGTTGTGGAGGGCCTCACTAAGTAGCTGAGGCTGGCCGCGAACCTGCAATCCTCCTGTTTCAGCCTCCCAAGTACTGGGATTACAAGCGTGCACCACCACGCCCATCTTTTTAAAATTTTTGAAACAGGGTCTCACTAAGTTGCTGAGGGCCTGGCTAAGTTGCTGAGGCTGACTTCGAACCTGAGATCCTTTTTCTAGTCCTCTCCAGCACTGGGATCGCAGGCTGCCCCGCCATGCTGGTTTAGACCCATTTTCTTGCTGAGCAAGCTGAGGCCCAGAGAGGTTCTGTGGCTTGTCTGAGCAAGGCAATGATAGAACAAAGGAGCACTTGTAGAACTCAGGACAAGAGTGCAACTAGAGGCTTAGTCTCTTTTCTGTTCCTATAACTGGATACCACAGACTGAGTAATTTATAAAGAGTGAAGATTTATTCAGCTCACAATCTGGAGACTGGGAGCCTCTCCCCCTGCAAATGGGGCCTTTTACTGGTGGGGACTCCCTGCAGGCTCTGAGGAGGCATAGAGCATGACATGGTGAAAGGGATGCAGAGGAGGGGTAGAGTCACTGCCTTTTATAATAGATCACTCTCAAGAGAACCCCTGAACCCATGAACCCATTCATGGTTTTTTTTTTTTTTGCGGTACCGGGGATTGAACGCAGGGGCGTTCTACCTCTGCCCTACACCCCCGGCCCTATTTTTTATACTTTATTTTGAAACCGGGTCTCATGAAGTTGTGGAGGGCCTCACTAAGGAGAGAGAGACAGAGAGAGAGAGAGAGTGAGAGAGAGAGAAAGAGAGAGAGAGAGATGGGGAGAGAGAGAGGGAGAGAGCTGAGGCTGGCCGCGAACCCTGATCCTCAGGTCTCCACCTCCCAAAGTACTGGAATTACAAGTGTGCGCCACCACGCCCGGCTTCCCATTCATGCATTAATCCATTCCTACTGGCAGAGCCCTGATGACCTAGCCACCTCTGAATACCTCACAATGGGGATTAAATTTCAACATGAGTTTTGGTGGGGACATTGAAATGATAGCAAAGGCTCATATATCATGTTTCTGAACAGTTAAAGTTATGCAAAAATCTAGCAGGTGAGCTGGACATGGTGGCTCAAGCTTGTAATCCCAGTATCTGGGAGACTGTGACAGGACTGCAGGTTCATGGCCAGCCTCGGCAATTTAGGGAGACCCTGTTTCAAAATAAAAGAATAAAATCAGGCTGGGTGCAGGGCGTGGTGGCACACGCTTGTAATCCCAGTACTTGGGAGGCTGAGACAGGAGGATTGCAGGTTCGTGGCCAGCCTCAGCTACTTAGTGAGGACCTCTGCAACTTAGTGAGACCCTGTTTCAAAAATAAAGAATAGGCTCGGCGTGGTGGTGCACACCTGTAATCCCAGCGCTTGGGAGGCTGAGACAGGAGGATCGAGGCCAGCTTCGTCGAGACTCTCAGCAACTTAGTGAAACCCTGTTTTAAAATAAAACAATTTAAGCCGGGCGTGGTGGCACACGCTTGTAATCCCAGTACTTTGGGAGGCGGAGACCGGAGGATCCGGGTTCGTGGCCAGCTTCAGCTCTCTCGCTCTCTCTCTCCCTGTCTCTCTCTCTCTCTCTCCTTAGTGAGGCCCTCCGCAACTTCGTGAGACCCGGTTTCAAAATAAAGTATAAAAAATAGGGCCGGGGGCGTAGAGCGGAGGTAGAACGCCCCTGCGTTCAATCCCCGGTACCGCAAAAATAAATAAATAAATAAATAAAAATAAAACGATTAAAAATAATAAAGAATAAAAAATAGAGCTGTGGGTGTAGCTCCAAGGTAGAATACCCCTGGGCTCCATCCCCAGTACACACACACACACAACACAACACAACAAAACAACAACAAAAACTGCAGGTGTTAAATGAGGTGTATCTTATTTTCCTCCCCAATGAATATAACTTCATAACATCCTAGAAGGCCAGGTTCAAATAGAATTCTAGGACCCTTGGAGCTCTGTGCTAAAATGTCTTGGGCCAAGGAGAGCTATCCCCTGGATCCTGGATCCAGCCCTTGTCCAGCTACCTCCTGTCCCATCAGCCAGGAGCCAGCATTGCATGAGTGGACACCCAGTCCCCACATCCAAGTTATCTCCTGTAAACAGCTGCCTAAGACCTAAGGCACAGGTCTGTAAGGTGTGCATCAGGTGGAATAGTTTGCCCTCCAGGGAGATGGACCCAGGGATGGCCCATGAAGGCCTTTGAGAAGGGAATTATGGAGTCTCAGACTTCTAGAAGGGGCGGGTGTGGACTCTGGGTGGGTAGTTCTTGTGTCAATAGAATCCTCACCCTGTGGGGAGGGGTGGTGGGCGCCTCAGGGCAGGGACACTTTTGTCTGGAGTAAGGGGGTGTGGATAACGGGCCTCAAAACCAGGCTTTTGGAATCCAGGAGACTGGTGCTTCTTCCCTGTGCCCATACAGGCTGAGTTTCAGTGATTTCATGCCTCAGAGAAATAGAGGGCTGAGAGAGGTGACACATGCATGTAATCCCTGTATTTGGGAGGCTGAGACAATAAGATCGCAGGTTTGAGGCCAGCCTCAGCAGTTTAGTAAGACTCTCGGCAACCTAGCGAGACCCTATTTCAAAACAAAAAATAAGAAAGGGTGGGAGTGTAGCTTGGAGGCAGAATACCTCTGGGTTCAATCCCCAATACCAAAAAAAAAAAAAAAGAAAAACAAAACAAAACAAAAGAAAGAATTAGACCTCACAGGCTGAAGGAAACCCTGAAGGTGGGAAATTGAGTGATTAACTATCTAAAGATGAATGAATGTATACTGAACCTTCTTCAGTATACAAAGTCTGTGATGGGTGCTGAGGATCATTAAAGAAGGACAAGTAGCAGCACTGTGGTTCACACCTATAATCCCAGTGACTCAGGAGGCTGAGGCAGGAGGATCAAAGCTTAAGGCCAGCCTGGGAAATTTAGCAAGACCCTGTCTCAAATAAAAAATAGAAGCCAGGTGTGGTGGCACACTCCTGTAATCTCAGTACTTGGGAGGCTGAGACAGGATGATCGCAGGTTTGAGGACAGCTTCAGTAAATAGTGAGACTCTCATCAACCTAGTGAGACCCTGTTTCAAAAATAAAAATAAACTGGGCATGGTGGCGCACACTTGTAATCTCAGTACTTGGGAGGCTGAGACAGGAGGATTTCAGGTTTGCGGCCAGCCTCATCTACTTAGTGAGGCCCTCCGAAACTTAGTGAGACCCTGTTTCAAAGTAAAGGATAAAAAATAGGGCTGGGGTGTATCTTGGAGGTAGAGTCCCTCTGGGTTCAATCCCCAGTTCCAAAAATAAAATAAAATAAAATAAAATAAAATAAAATAAAATAATAAAATAAAATAGGGCTGGGGGTGTATCTCAGAGGTAGAATGCCCCTGGGTTCAATCCCCAGTACTGAAGAAAAAGAAAAAAGGACAAATAGACACCTGTCCTGATCTGTATCCTTAGGCGAGTAATTTCTAGATCATTTATGCAATAAATACTCAATGGATTTTTGCTTTGAGCCAGGCATAGTGCTAAATGCTGGAGCTACAACGGTGAGCAAGAGACACCGTCCCTCCCTCAGGGAGTTCAAAGTTGAGAAGCAGAGGCCGACATCAAAGCAGCCACAAATAAACATCATCAGTAACTGCTGGATGGAAGGGCCAGGGAGCTGGGGAGAGTGAGGCTCTAGTCTAGGAAGTCGGGGACTCTAGGAAGTGGCAGTAGAGCTGAGTCTTGGGTGGGTGAGGGTTAACCGTGAGTGTGGGAGGGAGAGGTCTAATTCTAGGAATGACTACCTGGAGCAGATGGGGGAGTCAAGCCTGGGTGAGGGGTGAGGCTGACCAGGAGGTCCAGGTGAGGCAGGACAGGCCAGCCAGGTCTGGTGGGGCCCCAGAGAGGACACAAAGCCTTTGAAGGTCTCTAAGCAGGAGAGTAATGTGATCAAATTTCATTATCGGTTAGATTCCCCTGGATTGGAGGGAACCCATCTTGGAAGCAGGGAGACCAGTGAATCAGCAGTTGTACAGTTTCTTTAACCTTTCGATCAAAGCTCATTGTGTGTGTGTGTGTGTGTGTGTGTGTGTGTGTTACTGGAGATTGAATCCAGGAGCATTCTACCTCCAAGCTACACCCCAAGCCCTTTTATTTTTATTTTGAAAGAGGGTCTCACTAGGTTGATGAGAGTCTCACTACTTGCTGAGGCTGTCCTTGAACCTGTGAACCTCTTGTCTCAGACTCCCAAGTACTGGGATTACAGATGGACATGTGCTACCATGTCTGGCTAAAGTTATTTGTGTGTGTGTGTGTGTGTGTGTGTGTGTGTGTGTGTTTATGAGGATTGAACCCATGGACGTTATACCTCTGAGCTACACCCCTAGTCCTTTTTATTTTTTATTTATTTTTATTTTTTATATTTTCAATTTTTTGGTACTGGGAATTGAACCCAGAGGCATTCTACCTCCGAGCTACACCCCCAGCCCTTTTATTTTTATTTTTATTTTTACTGAGGACTGAACTCAGAGGTATTCTACCTCTGAGCTATACTTCCAACCCTTTTTATTTTGCAGTACTGGGGATTGAACCCAGGGGCATTCTAACTCCGCGCTACACCCCCAGCCCTATTTTTTTTTTTTTTTGCAGTACCGGGGATTGAACGCAGGGGCGTTCTACCTCCGCGCTATGCCCCCGGCCCTATTTTTTTTTTTTATACTTTATTTTGAAACCGGGTTTCACAAAGTTGCGGAGGGCCTCACTAGGTAGAGAGAGAGAGAGAGAGCGAGAGAGAGAGAGCTGAGGCTGGCCGTGAACCCAGATCCTCCGGTCTCCGCCTCCCAAAGTACTGGGATTACAAGCATGCGCCACCACGCCCGGCTCCAACCCTTTTTATTTTGAAACAGAGTCTCACTAGGTTGCTGAGAGCCTCGCCAATTTGCTGAGGCTGTCCTTGAGCCTATGATCCTCCTGTCTCAGCCTCCCAAATACTGGGATTTTTAAAATTAATTAATTATTTTTTTGTGGTACTGGGGATGGAACCCAGAGGCAATCTACCTCCGGGCTACATCCCAGCCCTGTTTTTCGTTTGGAAACAGGGTCTCGCTAGGTTGACGAGAGTCTCACTACTTGCTGAGGCTGTGCTCAAACCTGCGATCCTCCTGTCACAGCCTCCCAAGTACTGGGATTACAGGTATGAGCCACCACGCCTGGCCTTATTTTATTTTAAAACTTCCCAAAGTGTTCATTCTCCTCCATAAAGCATCTGTGTTTATTTTCATGCCCTCTCCCAAGTCATCTTAGTTATATTGACAAGCCAGCATGCAGAGTCCTCTTCAGCTCTTTGTACGTGTGCTGTGAAGTCCATGAACTCCACCCGCACTTGCTGTGATCTGACCCCTGCTCACTGTGGCTGGGTCTCGTGTCACTTCACATTCTGGAGGTACTGCACTCCTTCTGGTTGTTCTCCCTCAGTCATACCTGGAGTTGACATGGAGGCATGTAATTCGTACTCTGGCTAAGAGTACGAATTCTCATAGTTGCAAAGGAGTCCAGGAGCCTCCCCTGAAAGGAATGGGTGCCAGGCTGAGTCCCAAGGGCAATAGGGAGTCCCAGAGGATGTGACATTGGAGTAACATGTCCAAAGTGGTATTTTAGGAATGCAGTGGTTTGGATATGGTTTGAGTATGTTCCTTAGAGGTTCATGTAATAGAAGTTTGGTCCATGGTGTGGTGGTAGAACCTTTAAGAGATGGGGCCAAGTGGAAAGTGGTTAGGTCACATGGGAAGCGATTAATGTAGTTCTTGTGCAACCTCAGCTGGTTCCTGGGCTAACAGGTTGTTATATAAAGGGGGATCCTGGAGCCTGAGTCTTTTGGCTTCCTGTCTCACCACGTCATCACTATCTCTCACATACACTTCCACCATGACACCGTTTGTCATGAGACCTCACCAGATGACAAGGAAATGGAGCTGCATGGTCCTGAACTTTCAGCCTCCTAAACTGGGAGATAAATAAACCTTTTTTCTCTATAAACTATCCAGCTGCAGGTATTTTGTTATACCAACAGAAAACAGACTAATACAAAGATGATCACATGCTCCTAAGTTTGCTTCCTGTCCTATAATTCTACCTCTAAAAGGCTCTCAAATAAGAACCTCCATGTTATTCATGTTATTCAGTCTGACAGGCATTCTTCGGTATTGATCTTTTTTTTTTGTACGCTTCTGCTGAGGCTGTCCTCGAACCTGTGGTGCTCCCGTCTCAGCCTCTTGTACGCTTCTGCTGAGGCTCTCCTCGAACCTGTGGTGCTCCCATCTCAGCCTCCCAAGAACTGGAATTACAGACATTCGCCACCATGCCTGCCTCTTCAGTACTGATCTTACTTGACATCTCTCAAAGTCAGTTTTACTTGCACTCTGCAACCCTCAACACAGTTGTTAATGCCTTTCAACCATTCTCCCTTGATTTATGTCTACACTCTCTCAATTTCTTTCCCCCTTCCTGGCTATTCCTTATCCCATCCCTTTCCATAGGGAAAACTCTCACGTTAGAGCTGCTCAAGGTATGATTCCAGCCGGTAGAGGCTTCTTTCCCTCTGCTTTCTCTCATGACCTGTTAGAGGACTGTGAGAGAAATTTAACAGGTCATATAAAGATTTATAAAAGAATGAAGAAGCTGGGCATGGTGGCACATGGTGGCGCACACTTGTAATCCTAGTACTTGGGAGGCTGAGACAGGAGGATCGCAGGTTCAAAGCTAGCAGCACATGGTAGCTTAGCAAGATCCTATTGCAGAATAAAAAATAAAATAGGGCTTGGGGTGTAGCTCAGAGGTAGAACACCCATGGGTTTGATCCCCAGTACCCCCCACACAGAATGAAGTAATAGAGTGGTGGTGCACATCTGTAATCCCAGTACTTGGGAGGCTGAGATGGGAGGATCGCAGGTTCAAGGACAGCCTCAGCAATTTAGCAAGGCTCTCAGCAACTTAGTGAGACTGTTTCAAAATAAAACCTTTTTTTTTTTGGTGGTACTGGGGATTGAACCCAGGGGCATTCTACCAACAAGCTCCACCCCCAGCCCTATTGGAGTCTAACTATTTGCTGAGGCTGTCCTCGAACCTGCAATCCTCCTGTCTCAGCCTCCCAAGTACTAGGATTATAGGCGTGAGCTACCATGCCTGGCTAAGAACTGAGAATATATATAGAGAGGTCTGGAAAAAACTAAAAATTTAAAACCAAAAAGAATTTTTAAAAAAAGGGACTGAGGGTGTCTTGGGGGTGTAGCTCAGAGGTAGAGTACTTACTCCTGGGTTCAATCCCCAGTACCAAAAAAAAAAAAAAAAGAAAAAGCAATATATAAATACACACATGCACATGTATGAGGTCTGCAATGTGAAATGCATATCTCCATGTGGGATGTGGTGAAACAGTCTGAAAGCCACTGCTATGTCACTCCTGTTTATTTCTCAAGCCCAGAACTCTCCTGGGATCTTAAGATCTGTGTGTACACAACTGTTTACTTCACACCTCTTCTTAGACTTTAAACTCAACAAGTCCAAAATCACACTCCAGACCATCACCCTAAACCTGGATTTCCTCCTCTGTTCCATATCTCAGGCAAAGACCCCACTGCCTATCAAATTGTAAAAGCTGGAAACCTGGCATCATGCTCATTATTTATTTATTTATTTATTTTTTGTGGTACTGGGGATTGAACCCAGGGGCATTCTACCTCTGGGCTACACCCCCAGCCCTATTTTTTATTCTTTATTTTTTTGAAACAGGGTCTCACTAAGTTGCAGAGGCCTCACTAAGTAGCTGAGGCTGGCTGCGAACCCAGATCCTCCGGTCTCAGCCTCCCAAGTACTGGGATTACAAGTGTGTGCCACCATGCTCAGTGCTAGCCCTGCCTTTTAAAAATTTTTTTCTTTTGTAACAAGGTTGACTTGCTAGGTTGCTGAGAGTCTCACTAAATTGCTGAGGTTGGTCTTCAATCTGTGTTCCTCTTGTCTCAGCCTCCCAGGTACTGGGATTACAGGCATGTTCCACCCCACCCAGTTTATTTTTATTTCTATTTTTAGACCCAAATTCTCAATGGCCTACTAGACCCCCGGGATCTCTAGCCTTGTCTTCTGCAATCACCTCCCTCCCGTCTCTGCACTGCAGTCATACTGGCTGTGCAGGATATGGTCCCTTAGCAGAAAGCATCCCCACTCCCCACTCTGTGGTGTGCTTTCATATGCTACAGATGCTAGAAAGCTAAAACATTTCATGACTCCCTTGTGGTTAGGGTATCAGCAACTAGGGGTACTTACATGAAGTTTGGAAGGTGGAAGGAAGGCAGAAATAAGCCACACAAGTTTGGCTGTGTTTACTTCTAAATTCAGTTATGCATTTTTTTTTCGGAACTGGGGATTGAACCCAGGGGCGTTTTACCTCCGAGCTACACCCCCGGCCCTATTTTTTATACTTTATTTTGAAACCGGGTCTCACGAAGTTGCGGAGGGCCTCACTAAGTATCTGAGGCTGGCCATGAACCCGGATCCTCCGGTCTCCGCCTCCCAAGTACTGGGATTACAAGTGTGCGCCACCACGCCCAGCCCCAGTTACGCATTGTTTAATGATGGGAATGTGGCATTAGAGGATACTGTAGTCTGAGCATCAGAAGTGCACTTATATAAACTAAGATGGCTATGATGTCACCAGGGGATATAAGTTAATGGGCCCACCACTTATGTGTGGCCCATCGTCAACTGAAACATCACTCTTTGGCCTGTGACCGTCTTGCTGTGAAGACACTAGTGCAGTCTCTTGACTGGTGGAGGCAGGGATAGGACTCAGCATTTCCCTCTGCTGGCAGAGGGAAGGCCATGTCTTTCTGATCCCAGCATTCTGACCTTGGGTGGCAGCTTTGGCAGTGTGTCCTCATACTTAATCTTCCCAGGGGTGGTCTCCTGGCTTCTGTTTTTCTGAGAGATGGTAGATCCTCTGGTAGGTTAGTTCTATAGTGTTCTAGGAGTCATCCCTAATACCCAGCCCAAGGCCCATCATTTTCTTCAATACTTAGAATGGTTTGTTTCCAAACCAGGACCCATATTGGACTTCTCTTAGTTTCTAGAATTGGCCATGCCTCCTCCCACTAAAGTTGTTTTAACTGCTATGCCTTTTGCCTTGGTTAATGTTCTTGTCATCCCTTAAACTCTGCCTCCTCTCTCAGTGAACTCCTTCTATATCCTTTCAATGCCATTCCATTTCTCATGGGAAGTTATCCCTGACCCTTCAGACTACTAGACCAACTTTCCCAGTTTTTTTTTTTTTTTTTTTTTTTTTTTTT
>PVJS01054024.1:0-13102 GCA_004027185.1 Glis glis
GGCTGGCCGCGAACCCGGATCCTCCGGTCTCCACCTCCCAAAGTACTGGGATTACAAGCGTGCGCCACCACGCCCGGCTAGTTTCATTCTTCTACAAATGCAGTTTCCTAGAAAATTAATTCAACAAATGCAGTTTCCTAGAAAATATTGAATAAAATTAAAAGATTAAAACTAGAAGTAAAAAAAAAGCAGGAGAAAAGGAAAAAAAAGAGTGAAAAGGGAAAAAAGAAAGGAAAAATTGCAACTAAAAAGAGGAGAAATGAGAGAGAAAAAAAAGAAAAAGGAAAAAGAAAAAAAGAATGATTGTTCTTCCCACTGTGGTGCTGGCCAGGTGATGGGTGGGAATGACTTGTGGCTGAAGCCTTTTGGAGTTCCTCTCAGTTGCTTTGCACATTGGAAAGAAATAGTGTGAAATGTTGAAGTTGCTAGGTAATGATTCTGAATAGACCCTTGAGCTGAGTGCTCTGATGGGATAGCCTAAGCCTATGCTGGGACACATTAATTAACTGGTGTGGGATGCTGACCTTGCTAAACAAATTTTCTTTCTGAGGCTTCCTTGGCTGCACACTGTGAGGGAGGTATACATTCTATACATTCTAGGTATGCATTCCTTGTACCCCTGCAAGTGGAGAGAGGCCACTGAGCTGCAAATATCTGTGCTGGGAAGAAAGCGTAAGATTCCATGTGACCTACCCCCACCATCCCACAGCCTCCAATCTTAGATTCCATGTGACATCACACACAACTGTTTTATTCCACCAGGATCTAATAGCAGGTCTCCTGAACCAGCAATTTTAAAGAGAAGCACCTTCAGCTTATTTCTGTATCCCAGTCTACACTTCCCACCATATCAAATTCTCAGTGGATTTGTGTCATTCTCCTGGTCAAAATTAGCTCTCAGGTTGGTTGACTATTGGCCCAGTACAGAAAAGACACCACTGAATCTTGGAGATAGAAAAAATCCAGGGGCTTCTAATTTCCTATGCAGCAAGGTCAAACAATAGGACCCCTATCAAGAGGGTTATACACACACACAGCACTTTGGGAGATGCAGAGAACGTCTCTGGTGCCAGTTTACAGGCACATAGGAAGATCCTAGTATCTTCTCTGCTTAGACTTTATGTTTGAAAGGTACCTGCTTTTGTGCTCATGGAGAATTCCAGGACTCTCTTATTTACCTATAGCCCTACCAATGGGGTACTTCTCCCCATGTTGAGCCACCAAGGATTTTGTGCTGGGACACTGTTTCTCTTACCCTATTAACGTCCAATATTTCTGGATTTCACCAGGTCACAGGCTCTGTAATTTTCAATTTCAGCACTTCCCTGTGACTCCCACCACAACATGCAGTTCCCACCTGTTATTTTGATTCAATCTACTGGAGAAGCAGGTGAGTGTTGGGTGTTTCTAATCTTGAATCTCCTCAAAATGACTTGTTTTTCCTTTTTTTAAATAATATTTTTCGAGGCTCATAGGCTTAAAAATGAAACAAGGCAATATCATTAAAACTAACTAGTATACCTGTAACAATTCAGAAAAAATAGATGTAATGTCTAATAAAGAAAATAGTATTTCGTCTCCCCAACTAAGCAGTACTATAAAAACAATTATTATTTTTCTTGCCACCTGAATTTTCAGTAGCAGTTTAGAATTATAGATTCCAAATTTCTAATAATCCAGTGATATTTATCAATTATTTTTGTTAATGTAATTAACAGAAAGGTATGTCCTAACTCATACCATATGTCCACCTAGATTAGAAATGACTCTGATGATGAAAACATGTGTTGCCTTTCAACTGTGTTGGTTGGAGCCTTAGTGAATCCCTGGTGGTCCTTCAAGGGTCAAAGGGAAGGAAGTACTGACAGATTGGAGCAAGTAGGGCCCTGGATGCCCAGTCTCTGCCTGTTTTTACTTGTTCTGTAGTAGTGGTTAAGATCACTGTCTTGACATAGGATGTGCAGACCACATGCAAATATTTCTGTGGATCTCTTTTTATAAAAATAATTTGGTCTAGAAACATTTTACTGCATCACGAACCATGTCCATGAAGATTAATAGCAGGGTGGGATACTTATGTATTTATTTATTTTCCCCTAAATATACATAGAAATTCTTCATTGTATCCAGGCACCTTCACTGTCTGTTCATGAGCAGGAATGATCTTTTTATGTTCTTTATTTTCAAACACAATCTTCCTGGCTAATTTTTTTCTCCAACCATGAGAAAAAAAAATAGCAATGCTGGTGTTACTTACGATGCCATGGCCTGTCAGAATCTGTTTGTATTAAAAGAGTCGGGTGTTCTTGCCTCTTAGTTATGTAGTGTCATTTATTCAATGCTGATTATGTCTTTACTCATGCCCGTGCCTCATCCATCATGCCACCCATGACTTTCGGCATCTAATGACTTTCCCAAGGGTTGTTACTATGCTTCACTGATGATGACAACAGATCCATGTCTTACCTAGATTCTGCAGGAAAATACAAATGAAATGAAAATTCATTTTCCAGTCACATTAAATTTACTATTTATAATGTCATATACTGTAAACATAGAATGAAACTCTGTTCAACCATGTCTTCTCTATAGCTCTTCTGGTGATAATCACTACAATCCTGGGTCATGATCTGTTAATGTGGACTGCACTTCTGTCTTCTACACCATGTCATAAAAAAAAGGAAAAAGAAAAGGCATCCTTGACCTCGTGGCCACCATTCCCCTTCCTCATTGTCATCCAGAGCACTCACTCCCATTCTTTCATGGTTCATGGACTCACTACCAAATATCAGGTATTTTGGGGGGGAATGGCTAATCCTATACCTTTTCCCTCAATTTAAAAAATTTTGGTAAATATACATAACCAGTTTTGAGTGTATAATCAAGTGGTATTAAATATATTCATAATGTTGCGCAACCATCACCACTGCCCTTCTCCACAGCTCCTTTCATCTTGCAAAACTGAAACCCTACACCCACTAAATAATAACTTGTCCATTTCCACCTTCCCCAGCCCTGGGAACTTCCATTCTCCTTTACGTATTTAGGAGTTTGATTATTCTAAGTACCTCATTTAAGTAGAGTCAGACAATACAGACAACCCCCAACTTAATATGGTCCAACTTATAATTTGTTTGGCTTTATGGTGGTGCAAAAGAAATACGAAATCAGTAGAAACTGCAGCTTGCATTTTGAATTTTGATCTTTTCATGGGCTGGGCTAGTGATATGTGATATAATAAACTTTGATGGTTCTGGGTAGAGAACAGCAGGCAGCAGCAGTGAGCCACAGCTCCCAGTCAGCCACAGGATCTACTCTACTATTAAGCTATGTTACTAAGTAGGTCAGATTTATCAAATTTTTTCTTATAATTTTTGCAAACTTCACCAAGACTAAGCCTAAATCAACACTTCTCTCTCACTTTGTTCCCCAAGTGGTTCATATTTAGTTTGTTAATAACAGGGGAGCCTGCTGGTATGGATCGAATCTGAAATGTCTCCCCAAAAAACTCATGCATTGAAAGCAGGGTCCCCAATTGTAGCAAGGTTCAGAGGTAGGGCTTTTAGGCAGTGGTTGGATCATGGGGGCTGTAATCTCATCAATGGATTAATTCATTTGACAGTTTAATAATTTGGATAGATTTACTGTATGGTAACTGTAGGTATGTGGGGAATGGCCAGAGGAGGTAGGCGGCTGGGAGTATGGCCTGGAAGGGTTTATCTTCTGGCCCTTTCCTCTCTTGTTCTCTCTGCCTTCTGTCTGCCATGAGCTGAGCAGCTTTCCAGGCCGTGTCATACAGCCATGATGCTTCTGCCTTGGCGCCAGCCAACCATGGACTGAGACCACTGCAACAGTCGGTCAAAACAAACTTTTCCTCTAAGTTGTTCTTGTCAGGTATTCTGGTTACAGCAATGAAAAACTAAAACACCTGTCTCTTATATTAGATTATCATTTTATAAACACAATATCCAGTTATATCCCTTGATAAATCATAGAGAGCATTTATAAAATCAGAAGTTTTGCTTTTCAAAAATAACTATATAAAAAGTTGATTTCAAGGATTATATTGGGAGTCATAAACTGGATGCTGTTGATCCTGCTACTCATTATTTCTCCTGTAAAAATCCTAATTCTTCAGAAAGGCATGTGTTAGCTTATGGCAGACAAAATAAGGGTTATGAACAGAAAAGTAATTTTAAAAATCCTAAAGGGGCAGGGGACATGTCTCAGTGGTGGAACACCTGGCTAGCGTATACAAGGCCTTAGGTTCAATCTCCACCACTGCAAAAAAAAAAAATCCCAAAGATTAATACGTGAAACATTAGCATTTATAACACTCTCTGTTGTGCCTGTTTTACTGTTGGATTTCTGTAAGATTATATTTGAGTAACCACTGTTTCAGATTATTTGTTTCTTTTCCCCAAAATGTGTCTATGAAAAATACATGATATCCACTTTACCAGTAAGGAAAGTGGGTAAGTTATTTAATTTTGTGGTGGTATTACAGTGAGAATTTGGAATGACTTGAATTTACATCTCAGCTCAGTCACATTTTCTTTCTCTTTTTTTTTTTTTTTTTGCGGTATTGGGGATTGAACCCAGGGGCGTTCTACCTCCGCGCTACACCCCCAGCCCTATTTTTTTTTTTATACTTTATTTTTTTGAAACCGGGTCTCACGAAGTTGTGGAGGGCCTCACTAAGTAGAGAGAGAGAGAGAGAGAAAGAGAGAGAGCTGAGGCTGGCCGCGAACCCGGAATCCTCCGGTCTCCGAGTCCCAAAGTACTGGGATTACAAGCGTGCGCCACCACGCCCCGCCCCTCGGTCATATTTTCACTGCATGACTTTTTGCATGCACATGTCCTCTCTAAATCTTAACTGTTTCGTTTATAACTTGTAAATTCAGGATTAAGTTTTTGTAAAAAGTAAACAAGGTAACAGTGAATGTCAAATGTGAACTAATCAATAAAGTGAAATTTATTTGAATTTCAAAATGATATATACAATAACTAGCAGGACATTGAATCAAATATACTTTAAGTTCTATGCAGATTTTTAAGAGAAAATGCCACATTGGACCTAAAAAGGCAACCAATTTGAGAGGATCAGCGTATATGCAAACTTTTCCAAATGAATAATTAAAAGGTAGATGATGCCTGACTCCCTGATAATGATAGTCACATGTATGTACTGGGAGTGGAAATGGGACCTGAGAAATTGCCAAAGAAATGCACAAAACTCTAGACAGAGTACAATTATTTCAAGATTTGTTTGCTTGTTCTTTTTTTTCACTTTTTAATTCCTCTTTTTTTCCTCCTATTGTCCTTTTGTTAGGTCATGAAAACCATTACATTCGCACAAGAAGAGATAATTATTCTGGCTGTTAATTTCCCAATCTTCTCAAGTTAATATGAAACTTTGAATTAAAACAGCAAAAACAAAAACAAGCAAATCCATGACATAAATGTCTCAATAATGTCTGCCAAACCATATACATTTTAAAATGGAGTGTAATAAGTTATCTATTGATCAATTTTTACATAGTAGTTTATTTTTATTTTTAGAAGCATGCAGCAAAATAGGACACATTCATAATCGAAAGACAATCACCAGAAATAAACGGTCATTTTTAATGCTATTCATATTAAGAATGTCAGTTGAGAGAAAAATTCTTTGACTTAAAGTAGATTGCCTAGAAAGAAGAGGGCCCCGAGTTATAATCCATCTTTATACAGAGAATATTCTAATGAATATGGGCCAGGAAATCCTCTTGGAAACACATCTCCTTTCCATATTTATATCACTTTCCAAATTTAATCCTGAACATAACATTGGTGAGAAAGTGTAGAGCTGTTCATAAAGATAAAATGTAGATGAAATCCTTGTTTATCTCACAATGGAAATTTTCAAGTAATGAAAGACATTTATCAAAATCATGTGTTGATTGCTCAACTTAGCCTTATATATACAAAACAGCTTTTATTTCATATGCAAGTGGATATTCACTCAGCTCATTATTTATGAAAAATGGTTTTCCTTTTAATACACGTTGGTGGTACAGAGGTGTGTGCTTGCTAGCCTGACAAATGCCCTTTACTGGAAATGGTTATAAATGCAGATATCGATATATAGTACATTCTCCTCCTCTTATTCTCTGTTTTTCTGCCTCTCTGTCTGTGTCTGTCCCTTCTGTTTTTCTGTCTTTCCAGCCTCTTAATGAGATGGAGAACATTTCATGTTTGTGGAAATTGTGCTCCAAGGAGCAGAAGCCACCCAAAACTGACAGCCAAATCTCCTGCCAGATCAGATAATGCCCAAATGGAAATTACCCAGGTCAAAGCAGATAAGCTTAGCGGAGTAGGTTCAGTTTTTGGTTTGTGACATAAGGACACTGCATGCTTTGAACAGACAACTAACTTTATACAGCTACAGGGAATATAACCAAAAATGATGGAAATGGATAGAGAAAACAGAATTTCACTTCTGCCTGCAAATAATCAAAATAGATGTCACTAATTAAGGTGACATTCTAACAATTTTTCTCATGGTGTTTTGGATACTTGTCTGTTTGCTGTTACGAGGAATTTGTAACAACTGATATTAATAAGACATCTACATAAATATATACAAATAAATCTAGAAAATTTTATTGAATGGCATTAAAAATAATGCAAGTAAATTGAAACATGCTATAGCTATCAGAAAGAAACCCAAAATCATAAAATGTAAATTCACAAAAGAATAAATAGATTCAAAGCATTATTTCTAGTATGAAAATATGGGAAGAAACCCTTTTGTCTATTTAAAGAAGGATAGATTAGTAAATTATGCTGTATTTATAATAATGTGGCAATTAATAAACTTATCACATGTATCAACATATTTCATATTAAAAAACACACAGCATTGAGTAAAATAAAGCAAGTTATAAAGGATATGAAGTATTATTTCACCTATATACAGCAAAGCAATAGATTGCCTACAAATACTTAAATCATTGAAATATAAGTACATATAAAAATTTAAGACATTATTTTGTCAATAACAATAAAATATTTTATATTATTTTGCATATATGGTATATTTCACACATATACACACTCACACAAACTCTAAAATATAGTTTTCTGAAGGGGTGGGGATATATTATAGAAACTTCAGGAAGCACAGTCTACATTGTGGCACATGGAAGCTGGATGCAGGAATCCCTTAGAAATGATCCGTGAGAACCAATTCTGAAATCAGAGAAGGTAGACTAGGCAGACAATATTTAAAATGCCCAGTATAGTCTTCCAAAAACTGAAAACACATTTTCAGGGTGATTGTTGGCTTTAACTACCAGTGGAAAAAATTCTAACTTGGATTTAAGTTGTTAGAATGATTCAGTTATAATTTCTGTAAACAATCCTTCTATACAGAATATATGTTCCAAAACGCCCAGGAAATGTCTGATATCGCATATAGTATCAAATGCTAGGTACACTGTTTTTTCCCCTAAGCTTACATACTCGTGATGTGGCACAGTAAGAGAGTGAAAAAGCTAGCATGAATTTCTGTTTCCTTTTTCAATTATTTCAAGGATAGATTTGTTCTTAGTATAGGTCTTAGCAACCTCAGAATAATTTTTTCTTTTATTATTGTCACAAACTTTTACTTTTTCTGTTAAAGGCCACAATTTATGGTTTCTCTTTGGCATATCTATATTATCAGTTTCACTATTCTTGTACTTTAGGACTATTTTTATATTTTTTTATACTTCTATTGGTACATTATAGTCTGACATCATAATGTAAATCATAGTGATAGTGACATAGATGCCATCCACAGCACTTGGCAGGCCTTCCCCCAGTTCCCTCTCCATCCCCCTTCACCATACAGGATATTGAGATTGACATTGGTATTCTCACATAGGTACATAATGTCTATGGAAGTGATTCCTTCCTTGATCCTCCCTCCCCACCCCTTCCCCTAGACCACCTCCCTGGCTCCATTAAAGTTTCTCCTCCATTATCTGAAGTCCCTCTAGTATCCCAATTACTCCCCGGCTTCTGCATATGACAGAAAACACATGACCCTTCACTTTCTGTGACTGGCTAATCTCACTTAACATAATGTTCTCCAAGTCCATACATATTCCTGAAAGTGCCATAATTTTCTTCTATTTGATTGCTGAATAGAATTCTATTGAGTGTATGTCCCATAATTCTGTAATACATTCATCTGTTGATGGACACCTAGGTTGGTTCCATAATTGGGTTGTTGTGAATTGTGCTGCTATAAACATGGATATATATGATTTTCTTATTTCAGTCCGTTTGGAAAGATATCCAGGAGTGGTATAGCTCGATCATATGGTGGCTCCATTCCCGATTTTCTGAGGAATATCCGCATTGATCTCCATAGTGGCTGCACAGTTTGCAATCCAACCAGTAGTGTAGAAGAGTTCCTACTTCCCCACATCCTCACCAGCATTTATTAATGTTTGATTTCTTTTTTTTTTTTTTTTTGTGGAACTGGGGATGGAATCCAGGGGCATTCTATCTCTGAGCTCCACCCCCAGACCTATTTTTTATTCTTTATTTTGAAACAGGGTCTCACTAAATTTCAGAGGGCCTCAAAGTAGCTTAGGCTGGCCACGAACCAGGATCTTCCTGTCTTAGTCTCCTAAGTATGCACCACCACACCTGGCTATTATTGTTTGGTTTCTTGATGTTTGCCATTCTGATTGGGGTTAGATGGAATCTTAGTATAGTTTTGATTTGCATCCCCCCGATTGTTAATGATTTGAACGTTTTTAGGGGAGGCCATAGGTCCAACATTCCAACATACAGCACATATAGAAACTTCCTCAAAAAGACCCCCAGAGCTCAGGAAATTAAAACCATAATCAATAAATGTGTGACATTAAACTCAAAAGCTTCTGATCATCAAAGGAAACCTTTAAGAGTCTAAGGATGGAGCCTACAGAATGGGAGACCTTTGCCAGCTATCCCTCTGATAGATGACTAATATCTAGAATATGCAAAGTACTTAAAAGACATAACACTAAAAAAAAAACCCAATCAAGAAATGGACAACTGAACTAAAAAGACACTTCCCAAAGGAAAAGATACAAATGGCCAGTAAATACGTTAGGGCCATTATAAAGTAAAATAATGGCTACTGGAACACAAGCACTGTGAAATCATGACAGTGGATCAGATAACCAAGAGGCTGTAAAGTGAGTGATGGGTGGATATTGTATACAACAAAGGGATGATTATACACTGGACAAAGGGAGGATTCATGTCACAGGTGGAAAAGAACAAGACAGAACAAGATTTCATCACACTACTCAGAATGGAGTGCAATTTAAAACCTATGAATTATTTATTTCTGGAATTTTTCATTTAATATTTTCAGACCATGGTTGACCATGGGTAACTGAAACCACATAAAGCAAAATCACAGATATGAAAGGATTTTGTATATTATTTCAAATGAAATTGATTGATTTTTAAAATGCCAGCCATACACTGATGTTTTACTGTCACCCATAGTGCCAGCATGTTCATAGGAAGATTATAAAGACAGAGAAGGTAAGGGTTCATATTCTATAACACAGAAAGATAACTTTGCCTCCTCTACCACTAATCTCATTTTACAATATTGAGGATAGTTGATTGATTCATGTGTTCATTTGTAAACTCGATCAATAAATGTATTGGAACTATATAGTCTTCAGGGAGAGGGGAATCTCATATGATAAGGAGAATAATAACATTAGATAAGATCTCACATTGCCCATTTATACAGGTCACTGTGTGTGTGTGTGTGCATGTGTGTTGTATGTGTGTGTAGTTTCGTAATTTGTTAGCACAGTATATGCTGGTCAATGAAAGTCATTTTTGCTACTTTCTTCTTTTTAACCCAGTATTAATCTTTCAATTAAATCTGAAATGCATTGTGGAAACCCTATACATATGGTGCTCCAATCTCCTTATGAGAATGAACTTTCCATTTAACTGGAAGTTGTATAGTTAGCAGCCCCCAACTGCAGCACCTGTGGGATCCATCTCATTTCTCTTGTCTAAGTCTTGTTCTTCCCAGGAAAAGAGACAAGCTAGATTGTCTCCAAGTATGCTGAATATACTAGGACCAGGTCATTTCCCATGAAGAATTGCTTTAATGGGAAACCATTGCTCCAGAGATTGCTACTGATTTGGCTAAGACTTGCAGATTTTCATTGTACTGCCAAATCCTACTTCCTGTTCACTTTCCTTTCACAGATCTGCAGGATGGCCTGAAGGCTTTCTTTACCCAACTGGGATTCAGCTCCTCCTTTTCACTTTCCAGAAGTGCTTGAGCTCCTAAATGGGTATACCTATCTCAGCTGACCTTACTCTACCCATCTTCATTCACCATGCCTTAGTTACTGCCCTCCTTTCATTTTTCAAAAATCCCAAACTTCTAAGCCGGGCGTGGTGGCGCACGCTTGTAATCCCAGTACTTTGGGAGGCGGAGACCGGAGGATCCGGGTTCGCGGCCAGCTTCAGCTCTCGCTCTGTCTCTCTTTCTCTCTCTTTCTCTCTCTACCTAGTGAGGCCCTCCGCAACCTCGTGAGACCCGGTTTCAAAATAAAGCATAAAAAATAGGGCCGGGGGCGTAGCGAGGAGGTAGAACGCCTCTGCGTTCAATCCCCGGTACCGAAAAAAAAAAAAAAATCCCAAACTTCTACTCATTTCAGGTACTTAACAGAGAGTAATTCTTCTAACTTGACAATCTTTTCCTTCTGTGTGTGTGTGTGTGTGTGTGTGTGTGTGTGTGTGTTACTGGGGATTGAACCCAGGGGCACTGTACCTTTGAGTTACAACCCCAGACTTTTTAAAATATTTTTTGTTTTGAAACAGGGTTTCACTTGGTTGCTGAGAGTTTTGCTATGTTGCTGAGGCTGTCCTTGAACCTAAGATCAACCTTCCTCAGCTTCCCAAGTTCTAGGATTACAGGAATGTGCCACCATGCCTGGCTTCATGCTCTCTCTTTTCACTTAGATAACAAAAATTTATCTTTTGGACCTCATTTTGAGTGTTCAGGAACAAAAGAAAACAAGAACCATGACAAAAGTTGCCACTATCTTCCTCCCTCAGTAACTTGTTAGATCCCTTTTTCTTATCTGCTTATAGAACTTTGCAATTACTTAGTGATTTTCAGAAGCATATTTAAATAACTCATGTTCTAGTTCTTCACTTAATGTCTGTCTTCTCAGTTGAACAAAAGGTCCCCAAAGCAGGATCGTACCTGCCTTTATTTTTAGTTCATCACCAATGCCTATCATAGTGGTCTGTGAATATATTATGAACAAACTGTATATGAACTAATGAATGGATAGGAAGTAATTGGTCTTAGTTTATTAGTCAAATACAGTTAACTATGTCAATTTCTGTCATCTTATATGAAGTAGTTTCAGGAAAAACTGGAATTCTATATGTCACAATACAACACACTCACACTGGACAATTTGAGGGGACTATACTTGTTTAAAAAGCTATACTTGTTTAAAAATACTTGTTTAAAAATCTGTTTAAAAAAATGAGTTGTTTAAAAAGCTGTCCACAGGGTTTGGGGAAATCAATTGAGGATAATTAAGTATTCTTGTGTAGGTATTCCAGGAGCCATTACAAACCCAAGTCACAAAGGGAACCAATCATTTCCAAAACTCAGAAAGGGTAATTGAAGAAATACACTTTCCAGAAATTATAGCTTTTTTTTTTTTTGTAGTACCGGGGATTGAACCCAGGGGCGTTCTACCTCCGCGCTACGCCCCCAGCCCTATTTTTTTATACTTTATTTTGAAACCGGGTCTCATGAAGTTGCAGAGGGCCTCACTAAGTAGAGAAAGAGAGAGAGAGAGTGAGGGAGAGGGAGAGAGAGAGAGAGAGAGATAGAGAGAGAAAGAGAGAGAGAGAGAGAGAGCTGAGGCTGGCCGCGAACCCGGATCCTCTGGTCTCTGCCTCCCAAAGTACTGGGATTACAAGCGTGTGCCACCACACCCAGCCAGAAATTATAGCTTTGGTGGAGGAGTGAGGGCAACACATTGTGATATGGCAGGCAGAGCATCTTGGAAACACTCTATACATAGCTTTTCTCCCATGGTTAAATCTCCTGCACAGGCCATCCTTTGCTTAGACCCAGCTGGAAGCCAGAAGGCCAGGGAGCCCTGTAGATACAGTGTATAATTTTGCCATAAACGTCAACTACCTCAGAATACCCAGCAGGAGGAAAAGGCAAAAAGTGGACCTGGAACAGCAAACGAAAGGTGTTCAGCACAAAAAACTGCCTGCTATTAAGTATATTATTTGTCATTATGCCATATTTCACCTGTATTTCTTATCTGAGATGATACTTACTGACTTCGATGACTGTAGGAATATTTACCTGAGTAGTTCATCGTCACAGTTGAAATTCTTTTTCATTGCTATTTCAGTATACACTATGCCACCTTAACTTATAAAGATAATGCAGTAACTACTAGCTACATTGAAAATGACTACTTTTCAATTCAGCACAGAAAGGGAATAGACCAAAATTATCATGGGAATATGGACAAATAGTTTTGATTTCGTAGATAACTTGATCAGTTATCAAGACCTGGAAAGAAAAACATGATAACAATAAATTTGGAAGAATGTGGGAATGTGTAATTGGCTTGAAAAGAAGCAAATTACCCTTTCAATTTTATTTTTTTTATTTCTTTTTAATATAAGGAAAAATGAAGTCAGGCATGGTGGTGCATAACTCATACCTGTAATCCCAGTACTTGGGAGGCTGAGACAGGAGGTTTGCAGGTTCGAAGACAGCCTCAGCAATGTAGTGAGACTATCGGCATCCTAGTGAGACCCTGTTTCAAAATAACATATAAAAAAGGGCCAGAGAACTCAACCAAAAATCTACTAGAGCTGATCAACAAATTCAGCAAAGTAGCTGGATACAAGATCAACCTAAAAAAATCAGTAGCTTTCATATATGCCAACCATGAATCCACTGAGAAAGAAATCCAGAAAACAATTCCATTCACAGCAACTTCAAAGCCAATCAAATACCTAGGAATAAACTTAACCAAAGAGG
>PVJS01054025.1:0-13102 GCA_004027185.1 Glis glis
GGCCAGCTTTTTTTTTTTTTTTTTTTTTTGGTACTGGAGAGTGAACCCAGAGGCATTCTACCTCCAAGCTACAATCCCAGCCCGATTTTATTTCTTATTTGGAAATAGGGTCTCACTAGGTTGCTGAGAGCTTCACCAAGTTGCCGAGGCTGGCTTTGAACCTGCAATCCTCCTGTCTCAGCCTCCCAAGTACTGGGATTACAAGCGTGAGCCACCACGCCCGGCTTTAGGCCAGATTTCTAAGCAAAGAAACTGTCGGAATTAGCCACAAGAATAATTTTGTGGAAATTCATGTTTAAATAGCAGTTACACCCCTCCCGTGTGTGTGTGTGTGTGTGTGTGTGTGTGTGTGTGTGTGTTGTACTGGGGATTGAGCCCACGGGCATTCTACTTCTGAGCTATATACCCAGCCCTATTTGTTTGTTTGTTTGTTTTATTTGGAAACAGGTTCTTGCTAGGTTACTGAGAATCTCAATAAGTTGCCTCTGCTGGTCTTGAACCTGCGATGCTCCTGTCTCTGCCTCAGTATTGGGATTACAGGTGTGTACCATCACACCCAGCTACAGTTACCCTTTTAAAAATATATCTTTAAGGTACTGGTCTATCTGCTTTTAACTGGGACAGTCACTTAATATTTTCATTAACCTTCTACCAGGAAAGTGAAATAATGATAATCCTAGGGGATAAAAGTATGCCTTTGATTCTTTGAGATTCTGATTAAAATGTGCTTCCCATCCGAAAACTTGTAAATAAGTAACTACCCATATTCACTAGCTATGTTCTTTTTAAAAAAAAAAAAAGATGGTAATAAACTTTACACCTTTCTGGAAAGGAGAAGGAGGAGAAGGAAGAGGGGGAGGAGGGAAAGGTGGGGGAGGAGGAGGAGAAAGAGGAGGAGGAAATTATTCTAGCAAGTCTGCCCTCTCTCACCTACAGCATCAGCTCGCATCGCTCTCTGCCAGGTCGCTCCCATTCACAAACACGCAGCCCTCCAAGCAGCTGGGATTCCAGGTGTGCGCCACTGCACCTGGCCTTCTAACCTTTTGACATCTCCCCTTGGACATCTAATAGACGTCTCAAATTCAACAAGAATGATGTGCTCAGGTCCCAATCTTCTCTCTCCACAGATTTCCCAAGTTCAGTTGATTGGAACTCATCCTTCTATTTGCTGAGGCTCAAGCCCTTGGATCAACCTCGCTGCCTCCCTTCCTATCCAACTCCACATGCAATTGAGCGGGAAGTGCTGCGGCACCCACTCCAGAATCTATCCAGAATCCAGCCCCCGCTTCCTCCTCTGCATTGTGAGCTGCTCCAGGCTGCCATGGCTCTTACTTGAATTGTTAAACAGCCTCTTACCTGGTCTACTAATTCTGTCTTTGTCCTTCCCACCCAATCTATTATCAAAATAGAATCAGAGCGAGACCCTTAAAGTATAAGTGAGGTAAGGTCACACTTGTCCTCAGAGCCCTGCAGAGTCTCCATGTTTCTCTCAGAGTAAGCTGTGGCTTCCACAATCAGTCTCCACCCACACCCCCTAACTCTCTGACCTCATTTCCACTCTTTCCCACTCCCCCGTTCTGCCCCGGCCTCCATGGCCTCCTTTCTGGTCTCTGGTTTGTCAGGCGTGCAAGCAACTCAGAGCGTTTGGATTTCACAGATCTCCAACCAGTTGGCCTCCCCTCCACCTGTCACCTTTCTTTTTCTTTTTCTTTTTGTACTGGGAATTGAATCCAGGGGCATTCTACCTCTGAGGTACACCCTCAGTGCTGTTTTGCTTTTATTTTGAAAAAGGGTCTCAGTTGCTAAGGGTCTGGCTAAGTTGCTGAGGCTGGCCTCAAACCTGCAGTCCTCTTGTCTCAGCCTCCCAAGTACTGGGATTACAGGCGTGCCTCACCACACCCTGCTCTCCTGTCACCTCACTAATGAGTCTTACCCTGACCACCTCAATTGCAATCTGCTCCTCTTGTACTCTCTCTCTTTCCATTTAACATGGTCATCTCTTAAAAATTCACACTCCTTTTTTTGTGTGTGTATGTGTGTGTTACTGGGGAATGAACCCAGGGGCATTCCACCTTTGAGCTATACCCTCAGCCCAACTTTATTTTTTATTTTGAAACAGGACCTCACTAAGTTTGTGAGGGCCTCACTAAGTTGCTGAGGCTGGCCTCAAACCTGCAGTCCGTCTGTCTCGGCCTCCCAAGTACTGGGATTACAAGCATGCACCATCATGCCCGGCCTGCTTACTCCTTTGAACATATGAAAGTATTTGTTTTAGAATTCTATTTAGTTGTTTTACTATTTATTGATATGGTTAAATTTAAATCTACCATCTTGCAATTTATTTTCTTTATATCCCATCTGTTCTTTCTTTTTCCTTTTTTCTGCATTTTTAATTAACTGAGTGTTTTTATGATCCCATTTTATCTCCTTTGTTAATTTATTAGCTATAACTCTTTCTTGTGTTACCTTAATGGTTGCTTTAAGGTTTAGAATACGCATCCTTAACTTATCACAATCTATGTTCAAGTGATATCATCTATAAAACCTGAAGTCATTGTTATTAATTTGGCTTTAGAAAGCCAATTATCTTTTTAAAAGATTTAGCATGGTACAGTGCCACACATCTGTAATCCCAGTACTTGGGAGGCTGAGACAGGAGGATTGCTGGTTCAAGGCCAGCCTCAGCAACTTAGTGACTCCCCCAGCAACTTAGCCAGACCCTATTTCAAAATAAAAAGTAAACTGGGTGTAGTAGCACATACCTGTAATCCCAGTACTTGGGAGGCTGAGACAGGATAATCGCAGATTCAATACCAGCCTCATCAACTTAATGAGGCCCTCCGCAATTTAGTGAGACCTTAAAGGATAAAATAGGGCTGGGGTATAGCTCAGAGGTAGAATGCCCCTGGGTTCAATCCTCAGTAAAACACACACACACACACACACACACACACACACACATTTAAATAATGAGAAAAAGGTCTATATTTACCCACATATATAACATTTCTGGTGTCCTTTATTCTGTTATGTAGATCTGAATTCCATCTGGTATTATTTTCCTTCTGCACAAGGGCTTCCTTTAATAGTTCTTGCTGTGCAGTTCTGATAGTGATGAATATTTATTTGGGGGTGGTTTTTTTGGGGGGGAGTTGGTGGTGGGGATTGAACCCAGGGGCATATTCTACCTCTAAGCTACACCCCAGACTTTTTAATTTTTTTATTTTGAAACAGGGTCTTGCTAAGTGGCTGAGGTTTGCCTAGAACCTGGGGTCCTCCTGTCTCAGCCTCCTAAATACTGGAATTACAGGCGTGTGCCACCACACCCAGTAAGTGACAAATATTTGGATATATGGCACTTTTTTTTTTCTTTTTGCAGTACTGGAGATTGAACCTAGGGCCTTGAAAATACTAGGCACGTGCTCTACCACTGAGCTACACCACACGTCTTTTTTCTTTTATTTTGACAGTGTCTTGCTAAGTTGCCCAGGCTGGCCTTAAACTTGGGAGCCTCCTGCCTCACCCTCCCAAATATTTGGAATTACAGGTGTGCACCACCACACTTGGCTCAGATATACAGCTTACGTAATTCTAAAAAAACAACTCTACCTTTGTTTATGAAGGATTTTTTCATCTTTGAAAATTTAGAGATAGCATTTTTGATATTTTAAAGGTAGTGTTCCTCTGCCTTCTAGCTTGTAGTGTTTTCAATGAGAAATCTGCTGTCCTTCTTTTTTGTTTGGGGTTTTTTTGGATTTGTTTGTTTGGTACTGAGGATTGAAGCCAGGGGCATTCTACCACTGAGCTACACCCCCAGCCCTGTTTTATTTTCTTAATTTTTTTTGGCACTAAGGATTGAACCCAGAGGCATTCTACTTCTGAGCTATATCCCCAGCCCTATTTATATTTTAGTTTGAAACAGGGTCTTACTAAGTAGCTGAGGCTGGCCGCAAACCTGTGATCCTTTTGTCTCAGCCTCCCAAGTACTAGGATTACAAGCGTACAACACCACACCTGACTATAAAGTCATTTTTAAATTTTATTTATTATTATTATTATTATTATTATTATTATTTTGCGGTACCGGAGATTGAACCCAGGGGCGTTCTACCTCCGAGCTACACCTCCAGCCCTATTTTTTTATACTTTATTTTGAAATGGGGTCTCACGAAGTTGCAGAGGGCCTCACTAAGTAGTAGAGGCTGGCCACGAACCCCGATCTTCCGGTCTCTACCTCCCAAGACTGGGATTACAAGCGTGCGCCACCATGCCCGGCTTTACAGTCATTTTTTAAAAATAAAGATTTTCTTTTTATTATTAGTTTCATGCAAGTTGATTATGAATTGCCTTGGTGTAATTTTTATCATTTTTCTTGTGTCCGGGAGTTATTGAACTTTTGAGTTTGTGAACTTAGTTTTCATCAAAATTGAAAAATGTTTGGTCATTATTGCTTCAAATATTATTTTTTTCTGTCTGCTCCTGCCACCTTTTGAAAACTTCAATTACCGGTATGTTAGACCATTTAAAATCATCCTACAGCTCCCTAATGCTCTCTTTATTTTTGTGTCTTTTTCCCTTCTGTGTTTCATTTTACGTAATTTCCATTGCTATGCCTTTATGTTCACTGGTCTTTTTTCCTGCCATGTCTAATCAGCTGTTAGCCTCACCCAGAGCATTTCCATTTCAGTCATTGTAGTTTTCATGTCTAGAAGTTTGACTCGAATCTTTATATGTCTCACATCTCTTCACATGCCCCATGAGTTATGAGGTTCTCCACTCTGATGGCAGCAAGAATACTCCCTCTGTTATTTGGTACTGAGGATTGAAGCCAGGGACATTCTACCACTGAGCTACACCCCCAGCCCTGTTTTATTTTCTTAATTTTTTTTTGGCACTAAGGAGTTCTGCGTGGGCTCCAGAAATTGTTCCTTCTGGTCTTTTTGAGTTGTGCTCTTTACAAAGTATTGTGTCGTTTCTTTACACGCACGCACCGATCTGCACTTACTTGAAGACTCGAGAGGGATGCACTCTTTGGATTAGTGTCTTCTTCCTGTGAAGCGCTCTCCTCTTCTCTCATTTGTGCTGCCCTGTGAACTCAGCCTCCTAGGTCTCCCTGGCCTCAGCTCTACCTCCTAACTTAGCCCCCATGCTCCCCTGAGCCACCCCTCCTCACCACAGCCTGGAAACTCTTTCCTGGCAGAAGCCAGGGCAGTCCATAGGGCTCACCTTGTCTGTTTCCCATCTTTCAGGCCCTTTGTGACCTGATGTTTAATGTCTTTTCAATGGTTATTTTATTAAATTTATCCAAAATTTTAGTTGTTTCAGGCAGGAGGGAAAATCCTGTCTTTGTTATTTCATTGTGGCCTGAAGCAGAGGTTTTGTGTACTGTTTATCGACTATCTTTCCCTTCCAGAATATAGTTCCACAAGGGTAAGGTTTTTAGTCTATTTTGTTCCTGGATATGTAGCAAATGTCTGGTATGTAGTAAGCTCTCAATAAATATTTGCTACATGTTGAATGAAAATAATAAATAACTTTGTAAGTTAAATGTGCTCTATGGATTATCCATGTCTTCACAGTGGAGTCCAGCTAATTGGAACATGAGGATCTATCTCTGTCCATTAGATCTTCTGTTCAGGGCAGACATGAAACACACTGTTTGCCCTGTCCAGCCTGCGGAGGGGTGCTGCTCTGAAAGCGCAGTTCCTGGGAGGTGTCCGGCCTCTCTCTGGGAATCGCACTCCCGTCATCCCAACTCAGGGAACAGCTGTTTTCAATGCCTAGTTTGTTTTTAATCAGTGAGAGCCTTTTCTTGAATGGGAGCTTACATAGAACCCAGACTTTTTATAACCTCAATACCTTAGTGAAGGGAAAGACAAGTAGTTCAGTCTGTTACCAAACCCTCCATGTTGGAAGTTATAAACACCATGCTGAATCTGGATGATCAAGCCAGACAGACTTTCCACTTCAGGTATGGATCCTTCAGCCTCGGATCCAAAGGCCTCTCACACAGCCACAGTTCTCACATTCGCGGCCCTCTTCTTCTCCTCCTGCACCTTAAACTTGGCATACCGCTCTCCTTCCATCTCACCCCTGGAGCATTCATCAGTTACTTTATCTAGTTATGGATTTGGTGGTGGTGGTAGGTGCATTGGATAGTTATCTGTATGATAATTTGTGTGTGTGTGTGTGTGTGTGTGTGGTACTGAGGATGAAACCCATAGGCCTTCTACCTCTGGGCTACACCCCCCGCCTTATTTTATTTTTTATTTGGAAACAGGGTCTCGCTAAGTTGCGGAGGGCCTCACTAAATAGCTGAGGCTGGCTTCTAACCTGTGATCCTCCTGTCTCAGCCTCCCAAGTACTGGGATTACAAGTGTGAGCCACCACACCCATCTCTGTACTACAATTTGAGCCTTCATATTTTTTATATCACCCCTCTCAGGTGCATTTTAATCTTTAAAAAAGGATTTATGCTCTTTTTCCTGATAAGTCGTGCCATGTCCTTTGGAGCAGGAATGGGAGAAAAGAATCTTATCTCATAAAAATAGATAAAAGCCATGATTCTTATAAACCTTTACATGTATTTATTTTCTTATTATAATAAGAATTTATTTATTTATTTATTTATTTATTTATTTATTTATTTATTGTGGTACTGGGGGTGGAACCCAGGGACCTTCTACCTCCGGGCTATGCCCCCAGCCCTATTTTATTTTTTATTTGGAAACAGGGTCTTGATAAGTTGCTGAGAGCCTCGCTAAGTTGCTGAGGCTGACTTCGAACCTGTGATCCTCCTGTCTCCGCCTCCCAAGTACTGGGATTACAAGCATGCGCCACCACGCCCAGCTATAATAAGAATTTTAAAATGGAATTGTTTGAATAAATAACAACATAAAATGGGAGCAGGGAAGTCTATGGATGCTTGTTACTATTAAAATCACCCTCGGCATGCCACATGTCTCTGCATTTTGAGCTTTTAGGTTGCACAGTACTGGGGAAATATGCATATGTTTAAAGAAGTAGCTGCACATGCCTGGTTTATTTATTTATTTATTTATTTATTTATTTATTTTGCGGTACCGGGGATTGAACCCAGGGATGTTCTACCTCCGAGCTACACCCCCGGCCCTATTTTTTATCCTTTATTTTGAAACAGGGTCTCACGAAGTTGCTGAGGGCCTCACTAAGTTGCTGAGGCTGACTTCGAACCTGTGATCCTCCGGTCTCCGCCTCCCAAGTATTGGGATTACAAGCGTGCGCCACCACGCCCGGCAATACCTGGTTTATACATGAGCTTGCCCTGCAATGTCAGAAGAGCTCAGCAAACTGGAGAGGATAAGAGAAGCCTCACTTTAGGGTTACCCTGGAACCAGGAGACCATGTGCGGCTGACCTGCAATGGGTTAAGATCTGGTATGGAAGGAAACAGACCAAAGGATGTATGTGCACATATGAATGTGTCACTATGAATCTCACTAGCATGTACAATTATAATGTACCCATGAAAAAAGATCTAGTATAAAAGATATTCAAGCATGCACGCTGTGTGTGTGTGTGTGTGTGTGTGTGTGTGTGTGTGTGTGTGTGTTATTGGGAATTGAACCCAGGGGCATTCTACCTCTGAGCTATACCCCAGACCTTTTTATTTTTTGTATTAGAACAGGGTCTTACTAGTTTGCTGAGAGTCTTGCTAAGTTGCTGAGGCTAGTCTTAAAACTGTGATCCTCCTGTCTCAGCATCCCCAGTACTGGGATTATAGGCGTGCACCACCACGCCTGGCTCATGCATGCTCTTTTTGTTACAGTTTTTAAGTTTTTCACTTTTGAAAAAGAAATTTAAATATTTGAGAATTGCTCATTTCTGTCCCTAACTTTACAAAGCCAGAGATGAAAGTACAAATGGGAACTTACATACTATATATACTTTTTGTGGGATGGGGTGCTAGGGGTTGAACCCAGGGGTGTTCTACCTCCAAGCTACACACATAGCCTTCTTTATTTTTTATTTAAACAGGATCTTGCTAGGTTGCTGAGAGTCTCACTACATTGCTGAGTTTGGTCTTGAACCTGTGATCCTCTTGTCTCAGCCTCCCAAGTACTGGGATTACAGTCATGCACCACCATGCCAGCCTATGTATATGTTTTAAATATTATAAATCAAGCTAACAAACTATTAAAGTATTTTTGTCTCTTATCTTGGTAAACATATCTTAGTAATGACATGATTTAAAAGAAATACCTAAAAGCAATGGTTTCCATGTAAAGCTGCAAAGTATGAAAGATGACCTCTCTGCCTGCTAAGTTGATGGGTCAGCAACATTTAGATAAGCAATAAAATAAAGACATACCCAATTCCAAAATCGATAATTATTTGGTCCATAATATTTTTATCTTTATTTTAGTAAACTAACTCCAGATGCTGCAGTCCAATCCCAGGGGTAATGCAGGATCCAGAGACAACGTGTTAGATGCCAGGAGACTAGTACAGAGATGCGAGAAGAAAAGACTGGATAAGGACGATGCCTGGCAGGAGCGCAGGCGGGGCCCCGGGCTTGCATGGACTGGCCACCGTGGGTGTGTGTGCATTTTTCCCACATTAACCAACTCGCCAACTCTTCCAGACACCAGCTGGGTGTCCTACAATTTAGTTTTGTTGTTGTTGTTGTTTTTGGTGGTACCAGGGATTGAACCCAGGGGCATTCTACCTCCAGGCTACACCCCCAGCCCTATTTTTTATTCTTTATTTGGAAACAGGGTCTCACTAAGTTGCTGAGGACCTCACTAAGTAGTTGAGGCTGGCCGCGAACCCAGATCCTCCGGTCTCAGCCTCCCAAGTACTGGGATTACAAGCGTGCGCCACCACGCCCAGCCTACAATTTAGTTATGACATTAACATCTCGAAGCCATAAGTAGGGGGAGTCTCAAAGTTACCCACACCTCTGTCCAAACTGGCTACAAACTGGAGATTCCCACTACGCCCTCCTTAAATTCCCTAACATGGCAGCTCTCCAATCTCTATCTTTTAGGGATTTTATGGAGACTTCATTGTGTGTGGGGTAAGGCTAAAAGTTCCAAGCTTCTAATCATGGTTCGGTCTTTCTGGTGACCAGCTCCCATCCAAAAGGCCACCAAAGAGCACCTCATTAGAACAAAAGGTGCTCCTATCACCCGGGAAATTCCATGGATGTAGGAGCTCTGTGTCAGAAACTGGGGTCAAATACCAAATATTGGAACATAAGATGCTCCTGGCACCCTTACCACTCAGGAAATTGCAGGAGTTTAAGGAGCTCTGTGCCTGGAATTAAGGACAGAGAGCAAATATATATAGATATTCCTCTGGTACCGTAGACTGATGTCTATGATGCTACTTGCATCCAGAAACCATTGGAGTTCCATTTTCTTTTTTATTTTTATTTTATTTTATTTTATTTTATTTTTTGTAGTACTGAGGATTGAACCCAGGGGCATTCTAGCCCCAAGATGCACCCCCAGCCCTATTTTTTATTCTTTATTTTTGAAACAGGGTCTCACTAAGTTGCGGAGGGCCTCACTAAGTAGCTGAAGCTGCCCTCGAACCTGCAATCCTCCTGTCTCAGCCTCCCAATTACTGGGATTATAAAACCTGCAGGAGTTTCACTTTCAAATTTGACTTTCAGAGCCTGTCAGTCTTAAGTCATCTAGTTCAATTTCCTTCTTAGCAATCTATCAGGACTTGTATGGAAAATGAATTTTCATAATTTTTTGTGGTACGGGGGATGGAACCCAGGGGCCTTCTACCTCCAGGCTATACCCCCAGACCTATTTTATTTTTTTATTTGGAAACAGGGTCTCACTAAGTTGCTGAGAACCCCACTAAGTTGCTGAGGCTGGCTTCGAACCTGTGATCCTTCTGTCTCAGCTTTCCAAGTACTGGGATTACAAGCATGCACCACCACGCCCAGCTGAATTTTCATAAATTCAGTCTTTTCCATAGATACACATGAGCATTTCACATATGTGGTTTCTGTTGGATTTTTGTGATTTCTTTTTTTTTTTTTTTTTGTACTGGGGATTGAACTCAGGGACATTTTACCTCCAAGTTACACCACCTGCCCTTTTTTGTTTGTTTGTTTTGCTTTTAAACAGGATCTTGCTAGGTTACTGAGAGTCTCTACATTGCTGAGACTGTCCTTGAACGTGCGATCCTCTTGTCTCAGCTTTCCAAGTACTGGGATTACAGGTGTGTGACACCACACCCAGCTTTTTGTGTGTGTGTGGCTTCTTAAGGGCAACATAATATAGTTTAAGGAACATGAGCTCTTGACACCAGAAAGACTCTGCCACCTCTCAGAGACTCCACCTCCTCATTTTCAATAGAGAAATAACAATGCCTACTTGGTAGGACTGTTATGAGGACAAATCAATAGGCATAAGTAAAATCCCTTTCCTCAAAATGTTAGCCCAACCAGCTAACCAAAGATCAATCAAGTCGTTCATTCCACAGGAATGTGATTATACAACAAAGACCTTGGAACATGGTCACACTACTTTATCTCCCCACTATCCATGGGACCACAGCCACAAAACTGTGAGTACTCCAAAAATCACTGGTCAGCCTGGGGAAAAATCAGGTGGCCCTTGGTGACCAACAGGTGGGCACTTGCTCTGGGGAGCTTCGCAGTGACGTGTGGGGAGACCAGGTTGTGGAGGGCTGGTGCTGGGTGGTGCTGGGAGGGTCCTCACTAATTAATCACATGGCTTTGATCCCTGAAATCTGGGCACTGGAGATATAGAAATAAGAGACAGTGGGGGGATTGAAACAGCAGGTTTTTCTGGAAAGTTAGCCTGGAGAATGCAGATTGGACACCAGTCTTCCCCACCTCTACCTGGATGAACCTTATCCCTAACCATGACTTTAATTGCAACTATAACCACAATCCTAACCCTAACTCACACTGGCCTGATGACCCCAGTGGAGCACGTGGGCCCTGTGTCTGGAGGAATCGAGTCAGCCAACCAGGTTTGAGAGCTGTGTTCTTGCCGTCGAGTCAGCCAACCAGGTTTGAGAGATGTGTTCTTGCCATCGAGTCAGCCAATCAGGTTTGAGAGCTGTGTTCTTGCCTGCATGAGTATTTCCCTTGGGAGGAGTGAAGGAATAGGAGAGAGAAAGGACACTTTCTCCAGGGGTAGAGTGGCATCCCCTCTCATCTGTGTCAGGAGGGTCCCTTGGTCTCTTCGCTGACAGTACTCCCAACCTCCCCTTCCCACATACTGTGGCTTTGCCCCATCCAGGGGAGCCCAGCCTCTTGGTCTGGCAGTGGATTTGAGATTCCCCGTGAGAACCTCAAATTCCCCCACGAGAATGGCAAGGACAGGAGGACTGAGTGCACCAGCCCAGGTGCTCCTCCGCCCAGGTGGTCACAGTGGACTGGCTCTGATACCACCATGCTTGGGTCCCAGCCCTTCCGGGACCACAGGGTTGCCTGATGGCGTGTTTGCATGTGTAAACTAAAGAACCCCAGTCACTAAAGCACTCCATCCTGGCAGCCAGTTCCTGCAATGGGTTCCCACTGTGACCCCAAAGAAAGAAGCGCCTCCCATCCTGCGGACCTGCTCGGGAGATGAGTCTCGGTGGTAGAAACTGACTGTAGCACCAGGTTTGACTTTGACCAAGAAATCAAGGTGGCACTGGCTTTGAACCAGGGAAAACAAGGGTGGGTGCTGGTGTGGCCTGGACTGCCATCTATGGCCACCCTTTCCTGAGGTCATCAGAGAGGGGCAGGCACAGGTAGCCTTGCTCCCACACAGGTGGCTGCAGACTGCCCCACGACTGTCTCTGAGGTCAAATCTCCGGGATTTTGAGGAACCAGGGAGGGGAAAAAGATTTTCTTTTTGCAAGCAGTCTTAGAATCATTCTTTTGGAATCATTTGTAACTCCAACTGTTAAGGTGGTGCATATCAATTAATGTATTCGTTTTGGTTATATTTTGCATTCAAATTAGATTTTTTTCTGGTTGCATAAATAATACATGTTGATTTCCCTAGAACTAGAACTAGTCATATAAATATCTGGATAAAAAGTATCACCTAGAATCTCACCACTCTGCATATTGACTCTCAGTTTTTCCTGCACCTTTGTATTCTCCTGCCTCAGCCTTCCTAGCTTCTTGCCCCACACACACCCCCAGGTAATCCTTGTTCTCAGCCTGGGATGCACCCTTCCCTCTGTCTGCCCCACACACCCCTTGCACTTTCTTGACGGAAGCATTATAATATTATAAAATAAGATCACCCATATTCTTACATCTTGCTTTTCTCCATCACCAACACCTCCCAGCAATCACACGGTCCCCTAGAAAGACTCCAACTCGTCTTGAATAGCTGCTTATAAGATATTCTATGTAAATTATGTAAAGTGGAAAGTTCTTTACCCCCTTCCCCCAAGGCTTTGATCCTTGCAGATACAAAGAGCTCTGAACATGAACCAAGAAGACAGTATGGTATGCTGGACCGCCAGGAACTCTGGAGACCCAAGGCCTAATTTTCTTACTGCCTGATGATGATGATGAGCCAGCCATGGTGGTGCACACCTTTAATCTGAGAGGCTGAGACAAGAAGATTGTGGGTTCAAGGCCAACCTCAGAAACTTAGTGAGACTCTCAGCAACTTAGTGAGAGACCCTGTTTCAAACTAAAAATAAAAAGGGCTGGGGGTGTGGCTCAGAGGTAGAATGACCCTGGGTTCACTCTCCAGTACCAAAACGATGATGATGATGATGATGATGATGACTATTATTTGCATTATTGGTTTTGACCATATTCATTGACTTTAATCAATTTTTCTGTTTATTTTTCAATGAATAATTCATTCCCATGATTCTAAATATCAAAATGTAGCAGACACATAGACCTATGGAGCAGAAGAGAAGACTCCGAAACAAACCCACACACCTACAGCCAATTGATTTTTGACAAAGGGGCTAAAAACACCCAATGGAAAAAGGATAGCCTCTTCAACAAATGGTGCTGGCAAAACTGGCTAACCATATGCAGAAAAATAGAAATAAACCCCACTTTCTCACCCTGCACTAGAGTCAACTCAAGATGGATCAAAGACCTAGAA
>PVJS01054026.1:0-13101 GCA_004027185.1 Glis glis
TTTTGAAAAAAAAAAAAAAAAAAAAAAAAAGTGCAGATGGTTGGGAGAAAGAAACAAAACTAGTTCCTTAGTTGCATAATTTTTGTCTCTAAAGGTTTTTCTTTGGTGTTCTTGACTAAAAAAAAAAAAAACCAACTTTCTGGTATTTCAAAAAAATCAAGATCAAAATTAATAGATGGAGCACCTTGAAGCATAATACAGTTGACTTCGTAATTAGCAGAGTTGAAAGTGATGAGAAGATCCTTTAATTTTCTTTGTGCCTGCAGGAAGGTGGGAGTCAATCATTTTGACACGTCTCTTGAAAGGAACAGCTAACAGGAGCTGAAGCCTTTTTCCATTTGGTCTCGTGGCAAAGGCAGAGATTGCTCCAGCAGCTCCACACAGTATGGAAGCCAGTTATTTATTGTCTTATCTTTTTTTTTCCAAAAGTAATACACATTTAAAAATTTAAATTTCAAAAGTTTGTTTTTTGAAAGTGTAAACTGAATGTTCAAACATTTTATGTAATATATATTTGTTTTGTTTGTATCATTCCATGATAGTACATATAGATCTATTTCATTGTGTTTTTAAATAGTTGAAAAAGTATTCTATAGCATAAACTATAGCATAAACTATAGCATTCAATTTTACTGAAACATTTCTCTTGGTGGTGGATATTTAGGTTACTTCCAGTATTTAGCTACTTTGAACATCCTTGTATATGTTTTCATGTATATTTGTAATAAGTAGGATAAATATTCAGAAGTGAAATTGCTGGATCAAATGGTATTGCCAAATTACTCCATAAAATATTGTGCTGACTTATACTTTTATTGATAGTATGTGAGAATGTTGTCTCTCTACATCTTCATTAACCTAGATTATCATGTCATTTTTAAATTTTTACCATTTGTTAAGAAAAAATATTTTATAGCTGGGTGTGGTAGCACACACCTGTAATCCCAGTACTTGGGAGGCTGGCTGGGTTCAATCCCCAGTACCAAGAAATAAAAATTTAAAAATATCTTATTGTTCTAACATGTATTTCCAAGATTCTGGTAGGTTAAATATCTTAAAATTAGTTATCATATTATAAGTCTCAGTGAAAAGAATTTAAAATATTAGTATGCTTCCTCTATGTATAGTGGATTGGAGTTGGTATAAGGCATTTCCTGTTCCTCAGTGAAACTTCTTGTTTCTCCAGATATGATGTGCTCACTAGTACCCTCCGAACAATCTTCTGGTACCTCTTTCTTGCCTAAAGACTCTGCCTCATTTTCTTGGGATTCCTTGGATGAAGATGAATTGGATGACTCCTTGCTGGAACTTTCTGATGGAGAAGAAGATGATGGCCATTTCAGTTACACAGAAGAAGAGATTAACGAGCTCTTGAAGGATGATGACCCATCAGATGAGCACTTTTTTTTGGAAGAAGAGTTATGTAAAGATGACTGCAGGCATGTTGAGAATGGAAGAAAAGGGAGTCAAATTCTACTTGAAACTCCCCAAGAAAAAAATTCATCGTACAACTTGGGACCAGTAGCTGAGACCCCTGGCCTCTTCAAACTACCTCAGTTAAGTACATCAGTTGGTCATGGACCAACTCCTACGAAACCATTAAACAGACGCTTTGTACTAGAAAAGAATCTTATAAAAGTAACTGTTGCACCATTTAATCCAACAGTTTGTGATCCCATGCTTGATAAGAACAAAACTAATTCATCCAATGACACTGAAAAACCTTTCTCCTTTGGGGAAGGGATAAAAGAAGATGGTCTTAGCCCAAATGAGAATGAACTTTGTACTGAATCTGAAGGGTTCAACCCCAATAACTCTGCCTGGGATGGTCCACTGCTCTCTTCTCCTGTGAACAATAACTTTCAACAAACTGTCTCTGATAAAAATATAACTGACAGTACGAAACCTATACCTATGTCCTCTCAGATCTCAGACTATTCAGAGACTCCTTTTAATATGGGGTCATCCTGGAAAAATGGTGGATCACATAAGTCAAGTTGTGAAATGAGGGTTCCTGTTGTTTCCAGTTCATCAAACAGAGTAAGTACAGTTTTTCAAGGAGAAGAGAAAAATTAAACTATTTGCATTTAGAAGCTGTCCTATTCGTTCCTGTTTCCCTACATGTACAACCTTCCCTACAGTGGACATCATATACCACAGTGGTGCATTTGTTACGATCTAACAGAGCTTCGTATTCTGAAAAATTAGGGTTTGAATCCTGACTAGCACTGTGACCCTGGGCTAATTATTTAGCCTTTTGTTTCCCTTTTCTTCCCTTCTTTCCTTTCCTAGGGGTGGAACCCAGGGCCTTGTGCATGCTAGACATATACGGTACCACTGAGTTACATCCCCAGCTCCTCCCCTGCATTTCTTATTTATAAATAGGAGTAAATAGTATTTCATAGTATAGTGTGTATTAATGATGAATTAACAGTACCTGGCATATCATATTAAATTGCCATTTATTTATAATTAAAGTGGTGATTATTGTATTATTATTTGTCCTTTCTTTGGGTTTTAGCCTGAGTCTCAATCTTTGGTTGCCATGCTTTATTCAATATAGCACCAGCTCTGAGTTGGCCACTAAAGAGCTGAAAAAAATCTTGGGCAATTTACCTAACTTTTTGTGTGTGTTTGGGGGTTGCTGGGGATTGAACCTAGGGGCATTCTACCTCTGAGCTATACCCCTAGCCCTTTTTTTATTTTTTGTTTTGAAATGGGGTCTTACTAGGTTGATGAGAGTCTCACTACTTGCTGAGGTTGTCCTCGAACCTGCGATCCTCCTGTCTCAGCCTCCCAAGTACTGGGATTACAGGCGTATGCCACCATGCCCAGCATTTACCTAACTTTTTTGAGCTTGATTCCCTGTCTGCCAAATGGATACTGTATAATAATCCCTACCTCATAGTGTTTCTTTTTTTTTTTTTGCGGTACAGGAATTGAGCCCCAGGTGTTCTCCCTCTGAGCTATACCCCCAGCCCTATTTTTTTTATTCTTTATTTTGAAACAGGGTCTCACCAAGTTGCAGAGGCCTCACTAAGGAGCTGAGGCTGGCTGCGAACCCGGATCCTCTGGTCTCAGCCTCCCAAGTACTGGGATTACGAGCGTGTGCTACCACGCCTGGCCTGTGTTTCCTTTTTTATTCTAGTTGCTATTCTATTTAAAGCACTACCATAGCATATGGTGTAAAGGATATACACTTATTGCCTTTAAATAAACATTTCCATAAACAGTGTTGTTTTAAGTTATATAAGAAGAATTTAAAACTAAGAACCATGTTTCCTTTTGCATTCCTTCATCTCTGAAAAAAAGCAGGATGTTCTTGATAAGGATTCTGGGGAGATGAAAGTCCGTGAGAGAAGACTAGGCAAAGTCATTCCTGTTCTACAAACCAAAACCAGGTGTGTAACAGTATAAATATTCTGGTTTCTGCTGGTTCTCTTTAATTTCTTTTTTTTCCTCCCCAATATACCCTTAGTGTGGAAGAAGACTACATGGGGTGTAAGCAAACTTGAAGTTCTGACACTACCAACTGTGTAATAGGGCAAGTCAAATAATCTCTCACTTCAGTTTCTATGTCAGTCTAAATAAAACTAATGATGCCTTCTCTGCCACCTCACAAGGTTATTTTGAAGGTAAAAGAGATGTATTAGTGAAAGCACTAAAAATGTAAGATTTCTTCTGTATGTAGAGAAGCCTGGTCACATGTATGATGAGGTAATTCTAAGAAAAATGTTAACATATAACTGTATAGAAAATCATTTAGTCATCTCTCCCAACTTACACACAGCTGTCCTTGGAGAAGAATTCTAGTCAGGGGTTGCAGATTTGGATCACCTATTAAATTGATTTTCTTGTTGCCAGGAGATGGCAGTGTCTATACATGGGCCTTTTCAGTTGAATGTACTAGAAAAGCTGTTTTTTAGGTTGAATCATATTGACTTACTTACAATGAATTTTTTTTTTCTGTGTGTGTATGTGTGTTACTGGGGATGAAACCCAGGGGCCTTCTACTTCCAGGCTATACCCCCAGACCTATTTTATTTTTTTTATTTGGAAATAGGGTCTCACTAAGTTGCTGAGGCTGGCTTCGAACCTGCAATCCTCCTGTCTCAGCCTCCCAAGTACTGGGATTACAAGCATGCACCATCATGCCCGGCTCTTACAATGAAATTTTTAAAAGAATTTTTTATTACATATTTATTATATTGATTCTCCTTTAAAATTTTTAAATATTATAAATAAGAATAGTCCCCTTTGACTTACCACCCTTATCCCAATTTTCTGGTTTTTTGTTTTGTTTGCATAATTGAAGGAAACCCTGTGAATTGCTTACAATGGAAATTATACCAAAAGAACACAAATCACTACTTGAAACAATAACAAAGTTATAATCTCAAGATTCTCACTGACTAACTTTTGTGCACTTAGTATGAACAAGGGCTAGGAATTGCTTTTGCCAAGGTTACCATTGCCCTAATTGCCAGATTTAGCTGATTCTTTTCGGTCTGTATCTCATTCAACTTTTCTGTGGCTCTATAAAGTTATCTATTTCCTGACTAACCTTGAATTACTCAACAAATGCTTTGTTTCTCTAGGGACTAGATACTCTTTACCTCACTATTCCTTATTAGCAGGAGGTTGTATCTATTTCTTCTCTTCCTTTTACTTTCAACTCCCTACTTGATTTCAGCTTCATATTATGTGACTAATACTGTCTTCTGTGGCTGGATCTTAAAGAAAATTTTTGCCTCTAAAAGTTGGTTGTTCTAACCAATCAGCAGTATGATTTCTCTCTACAAAACACTGTGTTCATGGTTCTAATGGAATGTTTTTCCTCCTGGTTTGCTTTATTCAAGGACTAATGTTTCGACGTTTTCACAATCAGATCTAGAACATCAGAAGCAAATTTATCTCAGGAGTGTCTTTGATCATATAGAAGAACCAGGGGACTCTAACCAAGGTAACATGGTAACCAAAGAATGGCATATAAACATGTGATGGGACTTTTTCTTTCTAGCTTAATGCATTTCAAACTGGGAGATTGTTTTCAATTTTCTTGAATTGGTGGGAAAGATAACTTCCATGCCCAAAGATTTTTACTTCAAGGGATTGCCTAACCAGATAATCACCCAAAGTGGTTTGGCTAACTAGTATTAGAGAGGGATGTAAGCCGACTCATACCAGTACTTTACATGAAGAGTGCCCCTCCCATGGTTGAGGACTGTCAGCCAGAGCTCTATTTTTCTGCTAGGGAATGTTTTGTCTGAAAAATAATAGAAGTGGATGACCTGGTGCTCCTTACTAATCATTGTTTTGTTTTTTAATTTGAAATTATTTTCCCTGTTGCCTTCAGCATTTAAATGTAAAAAGCAGGCATTTCAAACACCATTCTACATCTTGGTTTCTAAATAAAAGCTCTTGAAAGGTTTGACTATCTTCCAGATCCTTCAAGCTCATTTCTCCTTACTTCATTAGAAGCTATCGCAAACCACAATGACTAAATTCTTTCTCCAACCCTCAAAAGGCTATATAGTCCATGTTATCATTCACTTTGAACTATTGGCTGATGGGAAGATTCTTAAAAGGAAACTTGTGGGCAGAACTGAAAGTGCAGAAATTAAGAAGATTTATACTGATAAAAACATTCGTTCTCATACAGATCACTCTATATTCTGTCATCTTGAGCGTCTTTCCCTGTTCATTGAGCAAATCATTCTCAAGTAATTTCAGAAGTGCTAAAGAATAATATAGAGAAGCCAGGTGTGGTGGCGCATGCTTGTAATCCCAGTACTTGGGAGGCTGAGACCTGAGGATCCGGGTTCATGGCCAGCCTCAGCTACTTAATGAGGCCCTCTGCAACTTAGTGAGACCTAGTTTCAAAATAAAGAATAAAAAAATAGGGCTGGGGTGTAGCTCAGAGGTAGAATGCCCCAGGGTTCAATCCCAGTACCACAAAAAAAAAAAAAGTAATATAGAGATTTAACCCTCCAGAAATTCAGAGTCTAGGGAAGGAAAAGGTATTTATACTACAATATTGATTAGTTCTCTAAAGAATTATATTTTAAGTGCAGTAGGAACTGGGAAGGAATCCTTCTGTTTGTGTTTGGGAAGAGTGGAAGATGGGGAAGGAGGATGTTCTAGGTAAACTTCACAGAAAAGATAATGAGTTTAACTGGGCGTGATGGCACACGCTTGTAATCCCAGTACTTGGGAGGCTGAGACTGGAGGATCTGGGTTCAAGGCCAGCCTCAGCTACTTAGTGAGGCCCTCTGCAATTTAGTGAGACCCTGATTCAAAATAAAGAATAAGAAATAGGGCTGGGGGTGTAGCCCGGAGATAGGATGCCCCTGGGTTCAATCCCTGGTACTGAAAAAAAAAAAAAAGATAATGAGTTTAAGCCAGGTGTGGTGGTACATGCCTGTAATCCTGGTACTTAGGAGGCTGAGACAGAAGGATCACAGGTTCAAGGTCAGCTTCAGCAACTTGGGCCCTCAGCAACTTAGCAAGAACCTATTTCAAAATAAAATATAAAATAGGGCCAGGCATGGTAATACATGCCTATAATTAGGAGGCTGAGACAGGAGGATCACAGGTTTGAGGCCAGCCTCAGCAACTTAGTGAGACCCTATCTCAAAAAATAAGATAGTAGCTGGACGTGGTAGTGCATGCCTGTAATCCCAGTACTTGGGAGGCAGAGACAGGAGGATTTCAGATTCAAGGCCAACCTCAGCAATGTAGCAAGACTCTTAGCAACCTAGTGAGACCCTGTTTCAAAACAAAAAATAAAAAGGGCTGGGGGTATAGTTCGGAGGTAGAATGCCCCTGGGCTCAATCCCCAGAACCACAAGAAATACATACATACGTACATACATACATACATACATACATACATACTGTTGGTGTAGTGTCACATATCTCAAGTCCTAGTACTTGGGAAATTGAGACAGGAGGCTTGCAGATTCGAGGACAGCTTCAGCAAGTAGTGAGACTCTCATCAACCGAGTGAGACCCTGTTTCAAAATAAAAATAAAAGAGGTCTGGGGGTAGCGCAGGGGTAGAAATGCCCCTGGGTTTAGCCTCCAGTACCAAAAAAGTTAGGGCTGGGGGTAAAGCTCAGTGGTCGAACGCCCTTAGTTCAATCTCCAGTACATACACACACACACACACACACACACAATATATATATTATATATATGTATCTGATGAGTTTAATTAATATCTGCTATAAATTGCTAGGGAAGGTTTTAGGGGGGTTTTCAGTCCCTTCAGCAGAGGAAACTCCTTTTTCTTTTGCAAAAGGCTTTACGTTAGTCATTTTTGGTTTTATTTTATAAGTCTGTGAGAGAAACTCCAAGATACTAGTCAGAAGTTTTTATTCCAGGTCCTTTTTTTTCCAATCAAGATTTCATTAAGTAAACAACTGTCACTCACCAATTTCTCAGCCCTTTGCTTACACTCTTCTACCTAGGATGTTGGTGGGGCAGATTTAAAGATTGTTTATATTCAGTCTCTATAGAAAAGGCCAAGTCATTGCTTTTCTCTCTGAAGTGACTTTTCTTCTTTTACTTTATTTATTTATTTATTCATTTATTTTGTGGTATTGGGGATTGAACCCAGGGGCATTCTACCTCTGAGCTACACCCCCAACCCTTTTTAAAAATTATTTTGTGCCGGGCATGGTGGTGCACACTTGTAATCCCAGTACTTGGGAGGCTGAGACCGGAGGATCCGGGTTCGTGGCCAGCCTCAGCTACTTAGCGAGGCCCTTCGCAACTTAGTGAGACCCTGTTTCGAAATAAAGAATAAAAAATAGGGTAGGGGTGTAGCCTGGAGGTAGAATGCCCTTGGGTTCAATCCCCAGTACTGCAAAAAAAAAAATTATTTTGTGTTTTGAAACAGAGTCTCACTAGGTTGCTGCGAGTCTCACTACCTTGCTGAGGCTGTCCTTGAACCTGTGATTCTCCTGTCTCAGCCTCCCAAGTACTGGGGTTATAGGTGTATACCACCACACCCAGCTGCTTTTCTTTTATATCTGAGGCAGTTGACACTGATACCTAGTTACATTTTCTTTTCTCATTGGGCACATTTAAAGAAAATTTCACAGGAAGAGCAAAGAGCAGCTTGTTCACATAATAGCACTTTTTTACCATTCTCTTCCTCATTTATCAGTCCTTCTCCCAATATTACTACAAGAATTCATATCCCATATATATGTTCAAGGAACAGATAGGATAACGAATATACTGGAGAGACAGCAGACTTTGGTGGTTGGAAAAGTAAAGTCTAGTCTAGAGTTCACTTCTGAGTGAAATGGCACCACAGCTTACTGGTTGCTGACATTGAACCGTTAAAGTCATATGTAAGTAACCCCATTACATTGAAGGTTTGAGGCCAGCCTTAGCAACTTAACAAGGCCCTCAGCAACTTAGTGAAACCCTGTTTCAATATAAAAAATAAAATAGGGCTGGGGGTATAGCTCAGAGGTAGGATGCCCCTGAGTTCAATCCCCAGTACCCCTCCAAAAGTCATTTGTAAAATGAGGATAATATTGAGGCTTAGCTTGTGTGAAGATTATATATCTAATTATAAGTTTAATGCATAGAACAGTACCCAGTTCTAGTAACTAGTATTTATTGAATAATTATCATTGTTAATAAGAAAGTTCATCTTTTGCCAGGCGTGGTGGCACATGCTTGTAATCCCAGTACTTGGGAGGCTGAGACCGGAGGATCTAGGTTCGCAGCCAGCCTCAGCTACTTAGTGAGGCCCTCCACAATTTAGTGAGGCTTTATTTCAAAAATAAAGAATAAAAAATAGGGCTGGGGGTTAAGCTTGGAGGTAGAATGCCTCTGGGTTCAATCCCCAGTACCAAAAAAATAAAAGAAGATGAACTTTCTTTTTTTTTTTTTTTTTGTGGTACTGGGAATTGAACCCAGGGCCATTCTACCTCTGACCTACACTCCAACCCTATTTTACTTTTATTTTGAAACAGGGTCTCACTAGTTTGATGAGTCTCACTACTTGCTGAGGCTGTCCTCGAACCTGTGGTCCTCTTGTCTCAGCCTCACAAGTACTGGAATTACAAGCGTGCGCCATCACGCCTGGCTGAAAGTTCATCTTTTTTTTTTTTTTTTTTTTTTTTTTTTTTTGCGGTACCGGCGATTGAACCCAGGGGCCCTATTTTTTATCCTTTTCTTTGAAACCGGGTCTCACGAAGTTGCAGAGGGCCTCACTAAGTACCTGAGGCTGGCCTCGAACCCAGATCCTCCAGTCTCCGCCTCCCAAGTACTGGGATTACAAGCATGCGCCACCACGCCGAGCTTTCATACTAAAATTTTATAGTTAGAATAGTATGCTATCTGGTATTGAAATCTATAAACAAAAAGCCCCAAACCTGGAAAATTAGGTAAAACAGCTTTGACAACGTATAGATAGATGGAGCTGAGTTATGGGTACATGGATGTTCATTACTATGGTTGTGTGTATACTAAAAATACTAGAAAATTTCCATATTAAAGGATTGTTTTTTAAAAATTGCATCCTTTTTGTGTGTGGGGGGGGGTGTTGGGGATCATACCCAGGGCCTCATGTACACTAGACCATCATTCTACTACTGAGCCACATCCACAGCCTGATACTAAGTTTTTGTGTTACTTCCTACTGCCCACTATTCATATACAAAGCCTCAAAATTTTGTACAACATATTGCAAAGGGGAACAGGATAGGTTTTTCATCTTTCCTTTATTTATATATGAATTATAGGGCAGCCAGGAGCAAAGAAGGGGAGCATAGTGCCTTTTGTCTTCCTTTTTGAGATGTTTAGTGTTATTTTACCTTGAAAAAGTTAACTCTTCAGATTCTTATTAGAGAAATTAGTAGAGAGCAGATTTAATTGTACTTCTTGTCATCTCCTTTCACTTTATCAATGTGTATATTATTGATATTGAATGTAACACACAATTCATCTTCTGACTTCATTATTCTAACATAGGCATTTCTTTTGGTTACTTCAATGTCGTTTGATTTTTTTTATTTCTTATTCTTTTGTGGTACTGGGGATTGAACCCAGGGGCATTCTACCTCTAAGCCACACCCATTCTAACTCTAAGCCACACCCCAGCCCTATTTTATTCTTATTTATTTATTTGTGATTCTGGGGATTGAACCCAGGGGTGTTCTACCTCTGAGCTATTACCCCCAGCCCTATTTTATTCTTTATTTTGTTTTTTAAATTTTTTTTGCGGTACCAGGAATTGAACCCAGGGGCGTTCTACTTCCGAGTTACACCCCCAGCCCTATTTTTTATTATTTATTTTATTTTATTTTATTTTTTGAGGTACCGGGGATTGAACGCAGGGGCGTTCTACCTCCGTGCTATGCCCCCGGCCCCATTTTTTTTATACTTTATTTTGAAACTGGGTCTCACGAAGTTGCAGAGGGCCTCACTAGGTAGAGAGAGAGAGACAGGGAGAGAGAGCGAGAGAGAGAATGAGAGAGAGCTGAGGTTGGCCGCGAACCCGGATCCTCCGGTCTCTGCCTCCCAAAGTACCGGGATTACAAGCGTGCGCCACCACGCCCGGCTCCCAGCCCTATTTTTTTTCCTTTATTTTGAAACCAGGTCTCACGAAGTTGCAGAGGGCCTCACTAAGTAGCTGAGGCTGGCCCCGAACCCTGATCCTCCGGTCTCTGCCTCCCAAGTACTGGGATTACAAGCATGCGCCACCACGCCTGGCTTATTCTTTATTTTGAAACAGGGTCTCACTAAGTAGCTGAGTCTGGCCTTGAATCTGTGATCTTCCTGTCTCAGCTTCCCAAGTGCTGGGATTACAAGCGTGCGCCACCACCCCCGGCTATTCTTTTTTATTTTGAAACAGGGTCTCACTAAGTTGCTGAGGCTGGTTTTGAACCTGCAATCTTCCTGTCTCAGCCTCCCAAGTAGTGGGATTACAAGTATGTGCCACCACACCCAGTCCATATGGTTTTTTAATAGCATTTGCAAAGAAGTACCAACCACTTCTTTCTTTGCATCCCAGCGAATGAAAAACTTTATTTGGAATTATAAGTTCTAGTAGAAAAAGACCATTAAGATCTTCTCTTTACCTGGACACAGCACTGCATACCTGCAATCTTGGTACTTGGGAAGTTGAGATAGGAGTACAGGTTTGAGGCCAGCACATGGTAACTTAGTGAGATGCTGTTTCACAATAAAAAATAAGAGCTGGGCATGGTGGTGCACTCTTGTAATCCCAGTACTTGGGAGGCTCAGACAGGAGATCATAGGTTCAAAGCCAGCCTCAGAATTAGTGAGGCCCTCTGCAACTTAGTGAGACCGTTTCTAAATGAGAAGTAAAATCAGGTTGGGGGTATAACTTGGAGGTAGAATGCCTCTGGGTTCCATCCCCATTACCGAAAAAAGTAAAAAATAAGGACTGAGGATGTAAGGCAGAGGTAGAATCCCCCTGGGTTCAGTCCCCAGTACCACATTCATGTACAAAAAAAAGAAAAAGGATCTCTAATCTCTTAACATGTAAATCTATTGTATATATCTTTTACAAGTGACCATTCAGCCTTTGCTTGGATTTTTTTCTTTCTTTTTTTTTTTTTGTGGTACTGAGAATTGAACCCAGGGGCATTCTACCTCCGAGCTACACCCCCAGCCCTATTTTTTATTCTTTATTTTGAAACAGGGTCTCACTAAGTTGCGGAGGGCCTCACTAAGTAGCTGAGGTTAGCCGCGAATCTGCGATCCTCCTGTCTCAGCCTCCCAAGTACTGGGATTACAAGCATGCGCCACCACACCCGTATTTCTTGTATTGCAAAACTCATTACCCCAAGGTAATGAGTTTGCTTAGAAAACTCTTTAATTAAACCGGCATATGCTTGTAATCCCAGCACTTGGGAAGCTGAGACAGGAGGATCACAGGTTCGTGGCCAGCCTCAGCTACTTAGTGAGGTCCTGCACAACTTAGTGAGACCCTGTTTCAAAATAAAGAATATAATATAGGGCTGGAGGTGTAGCTCGGAGGTAGAGAGGGTTGGTTCTCCTTCCTACAAAAAAAATCCATTCTACCAATAATAAATAACAAATTAAGAAATAGCAAAAGTACCTTTTTTGGGGGGGTTGCTGGGGAGTGAACCCAAGGGCATTCTACCTCTGAGGTACATTCCTAGCCCTTTTCTATTTTTTTTTTTGCGGTACGGGGATTGAACCCAGGGACATTCTACCTCCGAGCTACACCCCTGGCCCTATTTTTTATACTTTATTTTGAAACCAGATCTCACTAAGTTGCAGAGGGCCTCACTAAGTAGCTGAGGCTGGCCACGAACCCGGATCCTCCAGTCTCTGCCTCCCAAGTACTGGGATTACAAGCGTGTGCCACCACACCCGGCCCCAGCCTTTTTTATTTTTTATTTTATTTTATTTATTTATTTTTTGCGGTACTGGGGATTGAACCCAGGGACATTCTACCTCCAAGCTACACCCCCAGCCCTATTTTTTATTGTTTATTTAGAAACAGGGTCTCACTAAGTTGCAGAAGGCCTCACAAAGTAGCTGAGGCTGGCCACGAACCCGGATCCTCCAGTCTCAGCCTCCCAAATACTGGGATTACAAACATGCACCACCACGCCTGGCTTAATTTTTATTTTGAAACAGGGTCTTGTTATGTTGCTGAGGTTGGCCTCAAATCTATGATCCTCCTGTCTCTGTCTCCCAAATACTGGGATTACAGGTGTAGGTCATTGCACCTGGCCAAAATTAACGTTTTGGTAATTATGTTTTCTGTAAAGTAGAATACATACAAGGAGGGCCGGGCGTGGTGGCGCACGCTTGTAATCCCAGTACTTTGGGAGGCAGAGACCGGAGGATCGCAGTTCGAGGCCAGCCTCAGCTTTCTCTCTCTCTCTCTCTCTCCGTCTCTCTCTCTCTCTCTCTACTTAGTGAGGTCCTCCGCAACCTCGTGAGACCCGGTTTCAAAATAAAGTATAAAAAATAGGGCCGGGGGTGTAGCATGGAGGTAGAACGCCCCTGGGTTCAATCCCCGGTACCGCAAAAAAAAAAAAAAAAAAAAAAAAAAAAAAAACAAGAAAAAAAAAAA